>WMED01003333.1:0-14245 GCA_019650415.1 Pipa parva
TCTTATATTTTGGCCATGTGATGCGCGCTAATTCCTTGGAAATGTCAGTGATGCTTGGAAATGTCAGTGGAAAAAGGAGAAGAGGCCGCCAAAGAACAAGATGGCTCGACACAATTACAACAATAATGAATATGCCAATTGCGGAATTGAAGGAAGCGGTGAAAGACAGAAAGGCGTGGAGAACGATGATTAATAAAGTGACCGAGAGTCAGCTGTGACTGATCGGATAATCATCATCATTATAATAACAAATGACTACAACAAGAACCTAAGAACATATACTGTATGATCTAAGGAAAATGAATAATGCCCAGAAGGACTCTTAATGTTTTAAATAAAAAATTTAAAAGACGACTACTATGCATTTTGTCATACTCTATAGGCATTGGGCCTTACCCTGATGTTTCCACTTAGCTTTAACCTGCAAACAATATTACATTTAGAGGCTACAATACAAAAATACATATTATATATTGTAGGCAACAAGATAAGCAGACTTCATAACAGCCTTAATATAAAATGTCTAATAACACATTTCTTATCTAATCATGAGATATAACCTTAACAGAAAACTGATAGAACACACCATGCATTATTTGCCTTAAAAGAAAAGAAAATATTGTCCTTATTTTCATTTAAGAGTGTTATTAGAGAAAAGAGGCAGGTTAGTGAGTTAAAGCATATATCCATTTGACCCACCAAGGAGAGTTAGTGGACCAGTGATACTGTTGCTCCCCTCCCACAGTGCAATTACTTAATAAAGCTTACTTGAAGAATAATACTGTTAAGCCAGTTGTTGTATGTTCGAGCATTGTTCCACTTTACTGTATCGGAAAAAAAGGACTGCGTAGATAAACCTTAAAAGAACTTGTGATGCCCTCTTGAGAGTTTGTTAACACACACCAGTTCCTGGGATTAGTGTTCTTCAATATGTTTGCTAAGGGCCAAGCAGATAAATTTGTGTATGACTGCCTGGACTTCAGAACTGTTCCCATAGAGGATCATTATAGGAATCCAGGTTCAACATAGAGTTAAGTTATAATGCAGACAATGTTGTAGGTGTAGAAAATATTATTCATGCTGTTAAAATATACTGTATAAGAACAGCATTGATCCTATTGTGGTATGCATGACTTTTATTTCTATGGTTTTAATAATAAATGAGATGTGACAGAAGGTAGGTAAAGTAAATATTTTAGTTCTTTAGCTGAATGGCATTTTAACCTCAATATTTTTT
Organism: Pipa parva; assembly: GCA_019650415.1. Classification (NCBI taxonomy): domain Eukaryota; kingdom Metazoa; phylum Chordata; class Amphibia; order Anura; family Pipidae; genus Pipa; species Pipa parva. The sequence continues at coordinate 1,238 of WMED01003333.1, forward strand.
TTTCTACTGGAATCAGTAGAAAGTAAAATTTTAAGTATTTGTCAGGTGTCTGTAAAAACTGACATTGATGGGTAAATTCACATTGGATTAACATTATGCAGATTTTTTACAATACTTCATTATGACTAGTACAACATATAAATTGGTGAGGAATATAAAAATAGATTGTGCAAGATGTATGTCATAGATGGAGTTATATGAGGATATATACTAAGGGGCTTATTAATTTACAGTAGATTTAATATAAAAATTTGTTCAAATTAATTCACACCAATTTGCATCAATTCAGTTTTGAAGGTAACTGTTTATTTACTGTTAAAGGTTTGTTTACATGACACCCTCCAACTATTGCTGATCTACAATGATCCACAACTTCCCATAACCAAAAGCTTTTTAGCAAACACTAGGAACTGAACTACAAAAACAGTGCAGTCCTTAATTCTTTGCACAATGAATCTATATACCAATGCTTGTGTAGTCTATTTGTTAATATGGAGACAAAGTTTATTATAATAAATGGCGCTAACAGCTGACTGGGCCTCTGCTTACAATTGGAAGAGAGGCAATGTAATAGTTATTGATGTGCCTCCACTCATTATTACGCTAATAATGAACACCCTTTGGGACCTGATTAACAAATTAACAAAGTAACAAATAAGAACATTGAAGTTTGCAGGTAAAAGTAACCAATCACTTTATGTATAAATTGAATAGTGGTATATATATATATATATATATATATATACTGTATATAGTCATTATCAGTATCCTCAATTGGTTTGAATAATCCAGTTCTTTATTTATTTAAAACAAAATAAATATTAATTTAGGAAGGCAAAATATAATGAGGATATATGATTGTCAGACACATACTAAACATTTTGTGAACCTTGAACAATAATAACACACAGGACACAAAACCACTTTTTATTCTCTAAATAAACAAAATATTCATGGCTTTACAGCTGGACAAACAATTAAACCACAACACAAAAGGGGAATGACTTGTTCATAGTTCATTGTTCACAGTTGTAATACTGAAAATATTTTTTAACCTTGCCCCATGGTCAATTTATGTATTTTTAAGGAATAACCACTATTGTATTCTCTGTGAATACAGTATCTTCAATTTACTCCTATCGGAACTAGAACTTAAAAATGTCAGACATTAAAGGGAGTTGGCATTTGGTTCTCTAACACAGTCTGAGCAGAAATACTACCTTCTGTGTGCAGGAAAAATGCCATCTCTTCTATTACTAGGCGAATATTAATCATGTTATTAATTATGATATCCCCTCAGATTTTATAGGGATCAATCATTCTATACAAAAATGAAAAAAAAACATTTTTTTACTGAATAGAATTACCAATTTCCTTTCCAGGCTTATATATCTATATACTAATTATTCTCTTGTTAGGAATACTCTAGTATAGTCTAAAATTTACAACTGACCAGAAGGGTTATTACCATAACAGTTTTAGGCAAATGGTGCACAGATCTTGAGCTAAGATGCTGATCAAATATGTTAATTTCTAAGGCAGCATCTAATATTGCCCTTAGCCTAAACACTCAGGGCTTATTCACTAAAGTCCGAATTGTTGCATATAAAGGTGTGAATTCGCCAGATAAAGACAGTCGTAAAAGGCTGCTACTAGTCGCATCTTCATAATGAGAATATTGTCACAGTCGCGACTTTATTATGGAAAAATTGTCCCAATCTTAACATTAAAAAATTATCCTGACTTTACAATGGGGAAAATGTAGCGGATTTGCTATGGAAATCCGCTGTTTGCGAATTTGACAGTCAAATTTGCACCTTAGGGAATAACCCCCTTCAGTGTCACTTTTAAGAAATGTTGTCATCTCCAGAAATGAATGAATGTATGAAAAAGTGTGTTTGGGATAAACAGTAGAGTAAATGTAAATAAAGATATAAAACATTTTACTCTTTGAACAATTGAGCAAGGTGCAGGGTTGTAATTAAAGTGTTTGAAGACATCAGGCCTTGAACAAGATTTGAGAAAAAAAGTTGGGTGAAGAGTTTGCGGCTGGTGGTAGGGTTTCTTAGTAATGTTCCAAAAAAATAAAATAAGTGCAGCTGCAGATGACAAGATTTTTTAACTAGCTTTGTAATAATAAGAACTGGGAGGATCTGGGGGGAAGCAGGCAGCATTCTTTTTATCTTTTTATTATTGAAGAAGAATTTATTGTTGCTAACATTTTGTACAGGGTTTCCACAAGCAGAAAACTGTAGTCTACGCTCACACTCTGTGGGTTATTCTCTAAAGTCCAAACTGTTACATAAAGTTGTAAATTCACCAGCTAAAGACAGTCGCAATAGTCTGCTACTGTCGTAGATGCTTCTTTATAATGACAATATTGTCGCAGTTGTGACTTTACTATGGATATGTTGTCGCAGCTGCAACTTTAACTTTGTCACAGTCGCAGCTTCACAATGGGAGAATTGTCATAGTTGCAGATTTGCTATGGGAATCCACTTTAGAGAATAGCCCTTTCTATATTTATGTTTACAATAGACACCTGAAAATTAGATTTGCCCAGCAGGTATGCTTTTTTCCCTAAAATGTAGGTAGGTACAAATGGTAACTTACCAAATAAAATATATCTTCTATGTGTATCTAGTGTATTTTACTACTTTCTTTATGGTGATTGCAGATCTTTGATATATGTTAAAGTTCTAATGTCTCAAAATACTGCACAATGTTTAAAAGCATATGCTGTTTGCTGATTAGTACAGAGCATGTTTGAAAGCATCAAGTCTTTACTGGACAACTACATCAAATAACATATTACGGATGACTTCAAAGACTTTGATACACGTGTTGAAATAAGACATGTAGGAGTTCATTTTAAACACAATGCTATGCAAGTATAAATGAGGACAAATTCCTGAAATTAAGCGTTAGCATGGTGAATATGAACACTTTAATCTTATGACATGCTGACTGAAACATGTTATGGCAACATACTGGCTAAAGCAAACAAACACTGAGAAATATATTACTTCATGTATAAAAAATGTCAACTGAAGATCAGTCATTTCTATTTATGCCAGAATGAATCAAAGTGCAGACTTGGGGGAATTCACCATAGTGCGAAGTGAAGTCCGGATCCTTCGCCTCACTTCGCACAGACTGTTATGCGCTCGCTGATGTCCTGCACGCGGACATCAGCGAACACTTTAAAGGGATTTCAGTCTCTGCGAGGCGACTCGAGTGGTCTCACCGATACTGGAATCCCTGGAATTTAATTAGTTCAATATAGATATATAAATATATAATGCAATAAATACTTATACGATAAATATGATATAATAAATATACATGATACATACATTACATGGGAATACAGTCAGACATAGTAAAGGATTGATGAGTGGTGAGTGAGGCAAAGGGGAGGTGAGTGGGGGGTGAGGGGATGAGGGGGTGAGCTAGTGTCCAAGTGTAGAGAGGTTCAGCCTTATAATGGAGTCAGGGAAGAAGCTTTTTCTTAACCTGTTGGTGCGACACTTTATGCACCTATAACGTCTCCCAGATGGTAGAAGTAAGTACAGTCCATGATTAGGGTGATAAGTATCGGCAATAATGCTGCGGGCTCTGGACAGACATCTGCTATTGTAAATGTCCTCGATGGAAGGGAGTTGGATGCCTATAGTTCTTTCCTCCATTCTGATCACCCTTTGGAGAGATTTCCTGTCGGAGATATTGCAATTGCCGAACCAGGAGGTAATGCAGTATGACAGAATACTCTCTGTGGAGCATCTGTAAAATTCAGTCAGGATGCGGGTGCAAACATGCTCACGCTTGAGACGTCTAAGGAGGTATAATCTTTGGTGGGCACTTTGACAGGCAAATTCGCACTTTAGCCAATAACCCCCATAGGGACTTAAATAATCTTGCATATGCAAACATAACATAATGTATCATGGTCTGATTTAAGCAACTCATACTATGAAAGGCAACCCTAAAGCTATGGTCAAATGTGTATTTAGACTGGGTTTCTGGATAACAACCAATGCTACTGATGATTGACTGAGCCCATAGTATTTTAAATGAGGAATTTCAAGTATATTTTGAATGTATGAATTTAATATTTCATTTTTTTTCTGGGCATTTTTCACCATTGATCAGCAGCCATTTTGGCTAAAGCACAGCTTGCTTGGCTATGAATTTTACATCATAAGAAAAGTGGCAGTGGCTATTTACAGACAATATGGCAGAGAAGTGGGAAGATTACGGGAAGCGTTTCTAAATATGAGGTAGATTTGCTCCATTTAACATAATTTTGCTATTTTTGTAAAGGTCTGCATTATTCTGCATCACTTTCCAATGTTCAAGTGTATGCAGCAAAAATACCACACAAATACCACAATTCTGCTGACTGATATCAATAAAGTATGCATTCCCTCCATCAATGATACGGTGAACGGAAACCACAATGAACAAAAATCTCTGCTGGCTTTGAAAGAATGTAAGATTTTATTACAAATTTATTAAAATTGCAGCCAGGAAAGATAAATAATTCAAACTTCAGTCAACAGCTAAGGAAAACAAATTATTACACTGATATTTAAGTTGCTGGATTTATACTGTAAAATGCATTAAAATATAAACATTGAAAGGATTCATGTCCAGTAGTTTATATTACAGTTTCAGTTCCATTTAGAGATCTGTAAACACAAAAAGCAAAAGGCTTTTAAGGTCACAAGAAAAAGGGTTTAAATAGCATGTTTTATGGTCTTAATTATTCCATTAAGTGATCTTAGCTAAATACTTATATACACTAATGCATTTTAAAATTGGTTGCTCATTTCAGCAGTTGAAATCACAGTTGTTTAGTTTGGTCCTTTGCTGGATGCTGGGAGATATGGATAAACAACAAGAAGGTCACAAGTTGGACTGAAATGCTCCAAAAAATTGTGATGGTCAGCACTGTAAAGAGATGCTACAAATAAGGCAAGCATCATGATTCTACCCATGCAGTATGTATAAATGAGAGGGGTCAGTGTGAAATAAACTTTCCACCCCCCACAAGTTAGCATAGTCCCTTGTGTCATAGGATAGCTTCCCTTATGCAAGCTCCATAATTGAAAAATGATGTAATTTCCTCACCTGCTGGTTAAAGACCTGCAGTAAAGATAGGGCATGTGTTTGTTAGGGCTGGTTTGCTTTGGTAACCTCTCAGGTTGTTTGGCGCTGAATGGATTAAGTTAAGTTCCAGAAAGCAAATTCATAGGGCACTCATAACTGTAGTGAAGTGATAGAGTGTAAGCAGCAATTTTGAAAAATGCATCGTGGAGGCCATTACATTCAGACGGCATAGTTTTGAGATTCTCAGGAGATAAAGAAGCTACAGACAACTGGGTCTGAATAGGAGACTGAAAATGAGCTGAGAAACTTTTAGGGCTTCACTTTATTATTTGGTTACTGTTTATTAAAGTATACCTGTCACCTCAAAACTAATACTAATTTAGATTGTACTAATGAAATAAACGTTTTTGTAAATATACAGTATATGTATTAAAAAAAATGTACCTTTATACAGGGTTTCTCTCTCTCATCTTCCCTGTCAGCCTGCAGTGTCAGGTGGGTGGCACTAAATGATGATTGACATTATACCTCCTCCAATCAGATCCCTTAAATCACAATCTAACAGGGATCTAATTGGAGGAGCTATAATGTCAATCATCATTTAGCTCCAGCCAACCCAACTAGAGAAAGAAATGCAGGGTTAAAGGGAACGGGGAAGACGACAGAGAGAAATGCTGTATAAAGGTACATTTTTTAAATACATATATATTTACAGAAACATTTATTTCATTAGTAGAACCTAGATTAGTATTAGAGTTTTGAGGTAACAGTTACACTTTAAAGAGCTGTGAAGCCTTAACTATTGCAGACCCAGGACTCTAAATAATTAAGAATGTCATTTTGTAGTCTGCAACAATGTTCTTGTACTGGGGTTTATTTGCTGTCATCTTTAGACATAATTAGTTTCAAATCAGATTGAACTGTTGAGATCTTACAATGATGATTAGAACCACACTCTGATTTCATTAGATTCATACAGCAATTTGCTATAAACAATTAACACATACAATGAGTCATGAATGGAGATGAGAAAAATATTACATTAACAACCAAACCTGTTTGCAAATATTCTGGTTTTAGACAAACATTGGCTTGAACCTCTTAAGTTACAGCAGATTTGTACTTGATCAGAATGTATCTTTTACAAAACAAAAGATTCAGAATTACCCATATAAATTAATTGTAAAACATGGATGGGGATGTGTAAAAAATTAAAGAATACTCAGCACCCTTTCCCTATTGCACATTGATACAGAGAGGGACTTAAGTTTAATGCAGGGTTCCTTTGGACTCCCTATTCCCAACATATGCAGGCAGATGTAGGGAATGTTTCATGGCACTTGGTACATATGACACCCCCTGCTTCCTCCAACCCCCTTTGCTCAGTGCAGTGGAGGAAATGTTAAATTAATTGCAGGGGTCCTCTTGGCATAACAACCTATGTGTGAAGGTGGGGGACATGTACTAAGGGTCCCCCTTCCTCCATACCACTTTGCCACTTGCAAAGTGTTTGGGGGAAGGGATGGCTCTGTGGATACCCTAAGATGAATAAATTAACATACAGCTACATTCTCAATAAAACACTTTAATCTGATAGTTGGAGGGAGTAGTCCATAATAGTTTCATAGACATTTTCAATTTCTGATGAGAAATGCTTGAGCCTAGAATAAAACCAGAAAAAAAGAAATGAAATAATCAGGACCTCTGCTGATAATTCCTCCATGGAAGACTAGCTATGGGAATTGTCTGGGGAAATCTATCTAGAGTGAAATAGTACATCAAACAAATTTTAGTGGTTGGTGCACATCGTTGAGGATTTAAGTCACTGAACAGCTGTTTTCCATTGTTTTGCTGAGATTGGTATGTCCAGTTCCCTTTCCCAGTGATAAAAAATTGGACATGAAGGATTCAAATGGTGAGGGGGTAACTGTTTATAACATCTGGATACACAGTACCTTTGGATTAGGAGGAGAATTTAATATATTTAAGTTCAAAGGAAGTTGATAAAAATAACTGTTTTATAAGAAATGCTTCTAATCTCAAAAATTTGTTAAACTCTTGCTAGGGTAAACTGCATATAGTACAAGCCTCGACAATAGAGTGAACATGATTGTCCACAGGGTGATGTGGTAATGAATGCTGCCCCCTAGGTTCATTCTTAACAAGAACAGTGTTAGTCATAGGCATGCGCACAGGGTGCCCTGGTGTGCCGCCACACAACCTAATGGCAGCGCGCAGGATGATACACCGCGTATAAAAATGCCAGCGTGAACCTAGCTTTAAGATTTTTTTTTCTTTAGGAGCACTCCCTAATGAAATGGCCTGTACACACCTATGGTGTTAATTATAACAGATCAAAATACTTTATTTTACAAATGCAGGTAAATCTGTATTTAACTGATCAAAATGCTATTTTATAAGTGTATATTGTAGGTTGAAGGAAATGAAAAATAATTAGATATTTCCATCCTGAAACCAGAAATAGAGTAAATGTTGGAGTAGTAACTGGAGCAAAATTCACCATGCATGGACGAACCTGGGTTTGTACACATTTAAATTGCACTAGGATGCAAGACTGTCTTCTCTTAGTTCACTATATAATCAAATCAACATGCTGAATGAACACAGGGAACACAGGGAATACAGGGAATTTCTTCCTTATCCATTCATGAGGAATTTCACACATGGCAGATCATGTATGAGTGTCCTATTAGCAAAAGAGAGCAGAATTTAATGTAGTAACACATTGAATGGCTATTTAGTAAAGTGACAAATAATGCATTTGCTTATTAAAAAAATGAATAAGAGTCTTTGATCTTAAGAAATATAAATTTAGGGAAATAAATGAATCTGTTGCGCAGGACATTATTGGAAAGAAAACACTCAAAACTAGTATGATTTAAAGTTTGCTCTGAAATCTATTCTCATTTTTAAAGCATCAGTTTGTTGTTCTATTCTGGTTAAATAATCTTTTACTTATCCTTTCTTTTTTCATTCTTACTTTCTCCTCTGTAAATGTTTTGTTTTCAACAAGGAAACAAATTGGCAGGTTTTAATCAGAATTATATCCATAGCATTTTCCTTTTTCCCATACAACAGATAGTCATCTGGAATCATTCATATGTTTATAAAGATGTGTATCTTGTTCTAGGGTGTAGTAAGAAGATGAGGCATTTAACAAATGCATTCAAGAAAACTCTAATTACCCTGTATTGTAGAATGATAGATGAAAACCTTCATATAAATACATTCTGGATTTTATTTAGTAGCGCACATGTTTAGAAAATACAAGCATGTGTCCTAGATAAAACAGATGTTTACTGTATATCCTTCTGTTTAAAAATAAATGCTTTATTCACTTGCATTTTTGTAAATCTGTTATCTGTATTGGGATCAATACATTAGGAATGAACTTGTGCATGAGCCTTGTTATACATTGTATGTATACTCTGAGAATTAAATGGAGTCAATGGTTTTGATTCCAGTCAAATGAAGGTCATAAATTCAATTTTGATTCACTTTAATTTATTTCAGGAATTCCACTAATTTTGTTCTGCTGGTAGATGTGATGATATTAAAGTTCAGTGAGAATTGTCACACAGTTGGTGGGGTTTTCTCATGACACACACACATCATCTATATGAAAAGCAATCATTTAATCCATGTCTTGGCATAGTCCCCAAGGTTCAGAATTCCACACACCAGAAAAAGGTGTTCTGTATACATTTTTGCATAATATGCTTGGGTCAAATCCATGCAAGAGTAAATATTTATTTTGCAAGTGGAAACATACAAAATGAGAAAAACTACAAAAATGCAGTTCTCCAGCACTCCAGTAGAAAAAACTACTTCACAGTGGAAACATACGCCAACAGTTTTCACAGTATATATTAGTCTTTATGAACAGTAGTCTACACTGTCCATTAGTTATCTCTGGGCTTTACAAACTCTCAACAAATTGTGATGTTTTTATGTTTCCAAACCTCATATTCCTCCCAAACGTTGGCTTTAATTCTGTTAGGATTTGTCCAAATGCACCTAGGAGAAGGAGGTAGCAACCGTAATGTCCGTAAAGGCACCCAGACGCTAAGGCGCGGAGTCTAAGGAACCCCCGGTATTCGCCTAGAGCCCCCGCAAGGAGGTTAGGACTTAGCTGCGGAGGGAACCCAGGTCGCGGCCCCTAGGACTGAGTACCTGAACAGGACTACGGAGTTCTTCCCGAGATGGACCAAACAGGCAGGGAGACCAGGCAAGCTAGACTGGAACAAAGGCTGTAGCACGGCAGGAATACTGTGACTGTAGCATGGCAGGATTCAAAGGCTGAAGCAAGGCAGGAGACTGTGACTGTAGCAAGGCAGGATTACTGTGACTGTAGCAAGGCAGGATTACTGTGACTGTAGCAAGGCAGGAGACTGTGACTGTAGCAAGGCAGAAGATTGTGACTGTAGCAAGGCAGGATACTGTGACTGTAGCAAGGCAGGATTACTGTGACTGTAACAAGGCAGGAATAAACATAGGCAGGGACAGGCAAAGACTAGGTAGGGTAACCTATAATCAGGCGCCGGACCTTTCTGACAGGCTCCCTTATATAGCTAGGGAGCCTGTCAGATGATCGTGCCTAGCATTTCAAAAAGCGCGCCGCCGCGACGTGCGCAATATGACATCAGTGCGCATGCGTGGTGGCCGCAACCCGGAAGACCCGAGGCGCCGCGATGCCCGATGCTGGAGCGGACCGAGTGGGTAAGTACTGATCCTTACAAATTCCAGACCAGTGAATAAAGTTGCCTCCATCTATGTGAGTGCTTTTAACCTTTTCAGGCCAGTTATCTCAGGCCACTAGAAATATGAGCATCATTAGCATTTGTTTATACTTTTTAGTCATCAACTCTTTTTTTCCTCCTTATCTTCCTATTTTTCATTTTTTTCTGTTACCTTACCTCAATCTCCAATAGACTTTCCTAGTCCCTATATTTTATTTTTGAGCACCTGAATTTTATGAACCCTAAAATATCAGTATTTAATTTACTGTACCTTTAATTCTGAAAAAGCTTTAGCACTTTTGTGTTGCATACAGAATGTTGTGTCTGCTCCACACTTTCTTTCTGTCAAGGTAACTTAGGGGTTTGCAGGAAACCACAGCGGGTTTGGCACTGGGCCCATCCAGACCTGCAGTCTAAGGTATCCCCAGTATTCACCCTTAACCACCGAAAGGAGGTATGGCTTTTTCTGCAAGGGGATTCCGAGGTCACGGCCCCTTGGGGAGCCACCCACTGGTGGTGTTGAGGTGGCTAGGAATAGGAGGGAGCTTCCAAAAACAGGATCACCGATATCCAGGTACACAAGGAGATACAGATCAAACTGACTGCAGCAGATAATCCTCTGGGGAGAACTAGATACAATCAGGCTGAAATATGAATCACATCGGAGAAGCAGGAATGCAGCAGGATCTTTGCAGAATAAACAGATAAAGACTCAAAACAGGGTAGATCAGGAACACAGGAAGTAGGTCCTATAATTGGGCAAGGACACACCCAGCCTGCAGAGTATATATAGCCAAAGCCTAGTGGAGATTGGCTGGCAACCAGCTTCCAGATATGAGTAATCAAATCTACTTATTCAAAGCACCTGTGCAAGGTGGGAAAACAGGAGCAAGCAGGGCTGGGATCAGGTACTAATAAACCAACAATGCATGAAACCTTGGGTGCCTCTGTGGCAAAGATGCCCAGGGTTCAAGTCTTGGGACCCGAGCAACCTCTCTGTTACACTTTTTCACAATATAAAAATCTTTCTAAAAATGTATATTTCCGAAGTCTACAGCAGGGGGTATGGGAGGGGGCTATTGCATGCAATTGGCCTTGGAGACATAGCACCTTTAAATAACCCTAGTGACATAATTTTTATGCAACACTATCCTGACAGCATTCAGGTTACTGCTCTAAACAGTGCTAGTGAACCAAAATATGAATATGATGACAAAATATGAATTACACAGCTACCCAATGATAGTGACAATAATGCACATGGTTGTAATTACCTTTACAGCACTTCAGTTTGAATGTTGGTTTAGTCTATAACCTTTCACTATACAGTAGAGTGACTGAAATTTATTTTTAAATATATTGCAGGTTATATACTTTTTTAAATTTATTATGATATTCCATTCACAACTCATCCACATGAAATTATTATTTTTATTTTGCTGTTGCTTTTCAATTTTTATTTTTTTAGGTCGAACATTTCTCACCTTCGAATTATTCCTTCTCAGCTGAATTTAAATCCAGCTGTCAGACTAAACAAAATTAGTGCCAATATACACATACGCCTTATGGATTCCACTGAGAAGTTCAAATATTCAGGATTATAAATTCTTTAACGGCATTGAGAGGATCTTTTAGAGTTTAACAAAGATAGCGTTCTTCTGCTTGAATTCCATGTCATATTAGATAGACAGTCCTAAAAAAAATATGTGGCTCTTTATGAAGCTTGATTTCTCCAACCCCCTACCCCCCAAATATGAGGTTAAATGAAGCTTCATGAGATTATACAGTATGATTACTAGCAAATGCTGATCATGCAGTCCTCTTTAAAACATACATAAGTATGGGGTATTATGGGTATTCCTAAACTATATTTTCCCCTGGGTTATTATTTGTGCAGTAATCCCTGGATACAGCATAGATTGGTGATTGAATCTTTGATTGTTTATCTGGGTCTGGGAGAGATCCCCCAATAAAAGGCCAGTTCCTTGGGGATCACATAACCTGCTGGCTGCTTTTACAAGTCACATTCACTCAGTGGATTTATTTGGAGAAAATGTTCATCTATTGCTGTAGCATATAGAACAAATTCAACATTCTGGGGGACTCAATGCCACCCTTCAAAAGGTATATGCAAAAAATTGATTTTTTTCTAGTTGGGGACCTACAGCTGGGAGTTCTATGCATAATCTGTAATTGACGAAAGAACATAAATTCACGTGAGTTTAGTAAATTATAAAGTTTCATGTCAGGAAGAAGCAGGTAGAGAAGAAGCACTGTTGGAAAACCACTCTCTACTAGCTGAGCAACAAAAAGCTGGAATTAAAGAATTACATTTGTTGAATCAATGCTAACATCCGTAGAAGGTGGAAGATGCAGACAGAACTAGACTAACATAATGGATATCATAGCACCTACAGTAATTGGTTGTCTTTATGATCACCAATTAACCCACACATATTCTAGTCTGGAAAATACAATGCCCTTTATCTCTCTTAGATCATTTCTTGTTTTTATAAAACAATTGGCACCTATTTGCCTTTGTGTTCAACACTGTTTTGAAATAAGTAAACAAGAGCCTATAACTTGAGGTTTGAGCCAGCCTGGAATAGGTCAAGGAATGTAAGCTGGGTTCTATACTCCTGCTCTGATGAGAATTGTGGCAGCAAAGGGGCAATTATTCACAGAGGTCTAGTAACTAGAGATGAGCGATGATATCGAGAAAAGTTGAAATCAGTACGATTATTACAATTATCGGGTATTATCGATGATCCAATGATTTTGAAATAATCGTAATGATTATCAGCATCCTAGAACAATTATCGTAATGATAATCTGCGTCCTCTTCCATCAGCTCCCACCCCATGACAGCAGCAGGCCCACGTTCCTCTCCTGCCTTTGCCTCCCTGATCGCAGCGCCCTGCAAGCAGGCCAACTCACCGCGATCTTGTCCTGGTGCTCATTGAAGCCTATGCCACTATCGGAGCTTAATTGCAGGGCACTACGATCAGGAAGGCAAAGACAGGAGAGGATCGTGGCTCTCCTAAATCATAGCTGCTTGCAGTTGCAGCTGATTTAAATAGCAGCTTAGTATTCAATGATCGTGGGTGGTATCGTGGGTGGTTTGGGGGTCCCAGGG
>WMED01003334.1:0-22384 GCA_019650415.1 Pipa parva
ATATTCACTTATGTGCATTCTAATGACTAGCACTTTCATGTTACATGATTCAAGATGTAAAAAAAAAGTGTTTTCCAGTGGTCAGCTTAAACTCTTGAATCAGAGAACTGGAGAGTCTAGGTCAGGGGTCGGCAAAGTGTGGCTTGCTAGCCACATGTGGCTCTTTAGCAGCCTTGTTGTGGCTCGAAGAGCACCTCCGAAGCCCTGCCCATGACCGCTAATGGCTTTTCTGATTGGCCATTGGCAGGTCATGTGGTCAGGAGAGTGCATTCCTCCCCCTTTGTGGCTCACAAAATAGTTGTCACCGCTGCAGGAGGGAGCAAAATGGCTCCCTCCTCATGGAAGTTTGCCGACCCCTTGTCTAGGTCAGTGATCTGAATGAATCCTTTCACCTCCACATTGGGAACACAACGTATATTTTTAAAATTGTTGAATGATTGACATCTGTTGGCAATGTTCCTATTTGGTATATGCAGTATAATTCCACTTTGAAGTGTTCCTGATTAGTATATTAATTTTTATGCTCTTATAAAATGTACATTGATATTCTGTAATGATTATAAACAGTGCCATATTTCCCTTCAGAGGTCCATGCCTATAGGCTGCTCAGATAGAAGGGGACCACTCTCCAAGTCAGGAAAATAGGCAGGGGCGGTCCTGCCCCACGCCTTCCCCCCCCCCCCCCCCGCCCCGTGACATTCCTTTCTCCACGCCGCCCCCCCTTGCACCGCGACACCACCCTGCTCCATACCCCCGCACTCACCTCCAACAGCGTTCCAGCGACGCACCTCCTCTGATGAGGTAAGTTGAATGTGACGGCGCTCCTTAGATGTTCGGATCTTGCCAGCAGCTGCCGAATACAGCCGACAAGACCTGAAGCAGCAAGGAGCGCCGTAGCATTCAACTTACGTCATCAGAGGAGGTGCATAGCTGGAACGCTGTTGGAGGTGAGTGGTGGGCACGGGGAAGGAGGTCATGTTTAGTGATGGGCGATTTGGGTGACAGCACCCCTCAAGTTGATTGCGCCCTGGGCCTTCGCCCACATCGCCCATCGGTAGAACCGGCCCTGGGCAGGGGGATCAAAGGGAATAATTCTAACTAAGAAGTATTTTTTATTATTCAAATGTTGAATGTAACAATGTGATTTAACTTTATATTAAGTTATGATTTACACAGATAAAGCACTTTAGATCACTGCATCATTTAATCTGATATTATTAGCACAAAGGGGCTTGGTCAGTGGACAAAGGCACCAACTATTGTGTGCCAATAAGCAAATAAGACCTAAATCTTCCACAGATGCTTCAGAAAGGATTCTCCGTAACTTATCTTTAGATTCTTACATTTGAAGATATGTAGACAGACAATTGTACTGCTTGCATGCAGATACATGCTATTATTTATAAGAAACAATTCTAGGTTTTTTGCTATTGTAGCTGGGCTGTATCATGCTTTGATGGATGAAAATAAGAATACATAAATGTATAGGAGCACTAATCATTTTGATCTTTCACTGAAAAAGCCTTTTAATGATTGTTCAATGAGGTCTCAGAGTAATCATAAAATAGTTATTTGTAAAATATATTTATTTTTGATATTTTTATTTTATATAGTTAATTACATAATTTATGATGCTAACAGAAACACTGTTAGGATTTAGAAAAAATAACACACACATACAAACACAATTACATGTATAATAAATAATAACATGACTTATTGTATTATATAATTTTAACAGATTTACATATAACTAAATCAATGTGGATACAGTTTGTCACGTCATTGTTGACTGCCTGTTTTTCCAAGGTGAAGGATCCCTGGTAGAAGAGAAAATAAGAAGAGTAGTTGAGGATAAGAGATAAATAATATCAACAAACCAACCCACAGGAAAATAATAATTACAATAATTGCATAACCTCAAAATATACTCTCAAAGGTTGGTTAGGTGGGAAAGGGTGCAGATGCAAAAAATTCAAAGGTATGAGTGCCTGAAACTCATGGGTGTTGGAATGAGTCCCACTCTCCTCACTGCCAAGAGGAAAAGTTGTACAAAATGTATTAGTAATATGCTATATGTAATGGAGCGGGACATTTCCATTTGAAGGCAACTGAAATGAAAGCAACTTTTAAAAAGACACCTGTGGTTGAGTTGGGTTTTATAACTTTCCATTTTTAAATGTTTATGTGAGAAAACCTTTTTTTATCGCAAGTTTTTTAAAAGGGAAATTTGTAGCTTGGTTCTAAATATTTGATAGTACAACAAGTAAATAAAGATGTATTCAGATCCTTGTCTAATGAAGACCTTATCACCAATTATGAACTTGGCTTTGTCCTTACTTAACTGAAACATAAAACCAATGCAATAAGATGGCTGATAGGCAAAGGCTAAAAAGTTCAATCTGTTTGAGCATAGATCCATTTCAACCCATCAGAATTCATTAAAGAAGTAGATGGTGACATAATCTCAAATCTATCATTTCTAGAGTTTCTCTCTTTGTCTTTCTTTTTATCTTTGAGATGGAATTTAAAAGAATCACACATCTTACATTATATGTTGCGGGTCTTAAGCATGTCTACTTTTGTTAGGGGTAATTATGAATATTTTAGAGATTATCACACAATATTCTTATGTACTTAATTATCTTCTGTGTGATAAATTAGGCTGTCCGTATATCAGATTTATATATTCTCATTATTATTATTAGAGTTCTGATACTATTCAGATCATATTATAATGTGTAAGTTTAAAAAAAAATGATTAGCTGTATTTATATGCACGTTGGTATTTCTTTTTAATGATTATATTCTCAAACAATGTGTTTAATAAAGAAAATAATAAATTCATACATTTTGAATAAATATTATTAGCAAAATAACACCACTAAATGGTGATTTCATTATTTCTACAGGGCTATATAATCATATTTCAATAAAAACAAATAAAGATCTGTTTGGTAGCAAATGGTGCTGAAAATCTTGCTATTTTTTTAATGCATGATAATAACAAGATATATGAAATTATACATTGAAGTTATCTGATAAGAAGTGTATTAAATCATATCAACAACACATAATATTTCTTTTATATGCACTAGGTGGCCCCCTAACATGAATTTTACAGCCTCAGAACATGTTTTCAAAATGAGTTATTTTACTAAATTTCTTTCATAACTTTTTCAATTTGGCACCTCAATTGGAGGTCAATCAAAGAAAAATTAATTACACCCACTTTGAAATTGAATCAGTTTAAAAAGAAAATCTTATTTCAGAAACTTGCAAGGCAGAAAAATTAATTTTCTGTAATTATATAAACTAAACTATAATATTTGAAAAAATAACCATTGGAAATGTTTTTTTTTATATATACTACTAAGGTATATTATAATGAGAAATATAAAAATAAAATACTGGAAGTTGTCAACAAATTGTTTATTTCTAATAGGCTATTTAAAAAAAAAGGTTTTTAATGAACATGACACATTTTAGTATTTTAATTATACTAAATATATCTTTTTTTTTTAAAAGGCAAATACTCACTTTGGAAAAGATTTAGATTCAGAAATCCCACCTTAAAGAAAAGCTATGTTTTCATTTTTACAGTGAAAATCAATTATTTTGGAAGGAAGATTCAGAGACTATTGTAATTTTGTTATAAGTATTTGGGGTAACTTTACAAGAATTAGAACATCTTAGTTTTAATCTGTAAGGATTTTTTTAATTAAGTGCTTGCAAACATGTAGGCTTTTGTAGACCCCTATCAAAAATAGTTGGAGCCACAATAAATATAACATTTAAAAAAAAATAGAAAATGATATGTTTATATTCTGTATGGTCATCTTACTATTGTATTTACTGGACTGATGCAGGCATTTCCCTGATTATTGCGGGTTCCAATTTGCATGTGTACTAAACTGCTTTAACCACTGCTTATTTTTCTATCTATAAAATACAATAAAACATATAAAATACACATTACACACTAATGACAAAAATTGTACACAAACAACAGTATATAATATTTTAATGCAAAATACATTCAGTTGTAGTGAAATGTAAGACTAACTTCCACCTATTTTTCGATTTGAAATGTGAAGATTTCCCCAATGAGGGGTTCAATTACAACCATATGATTTTGCATATTATTTAAGGGTCAAACCATTTTTCACTCTGACTTTCTTTTTCTAAGCTTTTATTGCCATTTTATTTTTTCCAGCAGCAAACCCTTTAATTAACGCAGCTTCTCGCAAAAGCAGAGATTGTAATGAAAACCTTTAAATGGACAGGGTTGCAAATGAATACGAAATGATAATAGACTGTGGTGAAACTGAAACTCATAGAAAAGCATTGCGATGTGTGCTCCTGTTAATGATTTATTTTGATGGGGAGACATTTTTAGCAATTCTTTGTAAAAAAGGAAAATCAAAAAGTACAGGGAAACAAAAGCTGACAGAGAAAGGGGCTGAAATCAGTCGATATGATCAAACTGGACTTAGCAAATATGTCCCAAATTTGAGTTTGAAAATTTCTGTGTTCAATATACTGTGCTTTCTTTCTTTAGCTAAGATTTCAGTTTAGATCCAAAATCCAAAATTTCTCAGATTTAATTACGTTTTTCTAGTTCTTTAGAGGTTTGTTGTTTTGTCACGTAAAGATTTGACTTTCTTAAACTTCTGTCAGTCTTTCATTATTACAACAGAGGGAGGTATTGCACTCCAATACCACACTGTAAAATAACTTGATATACCTTGTACTAAATCTGAAATATCTACAGTATCTATATATCTATCTATGTAGTACTTTATTTGCACAAGATATGTTTAATGTTGTGCCTTAAATATTATGTTAGAATCATATCTGCTTACATCAAAGCATTCAACCAATGCAGTTGATAGACTTGGTGTTATTTTGTTAATTCGCTGTAGTTGGTGCAATAGAAAAGCAACAAAGAAAAAGATACTGTTCCGACTTTGCAAGGTGTTACTTCCTGGAAACATCAATTACATAATCCTCTTTTATTTCTTATATACCCAACAATGATACTATACTATTGTTTTGTGAGTATGGATTTTTCATACACTTATCATATAAAAGTACAGTTTTCTGCCATTGTCTGGCCCTGGGCATATTTAATAAGACCAGTTTGATAATATTGATTGATTCCCCCCCCCCCCCCCCCTTCTTTCGCTGTCAATTTTTATTTACCTAATTTACAAAGGATTCATAAAAATGTTTCACCATCACAATAAATTGCTAACAGGGGAACACTTTGCAATGCTTCCCTATAAGGGTTCCTTCCATTACAGATCGATATCCATGTCTCTTTTTGAGGGGAAAATATTTTGGACGGTGGCTAAATGACAGGACCATCTCCATAGGGAATAATTGGTTTATGTCAGCCTCAGGGTGGAGGATTCTTTTGGGTGATAAAAATGTTTTTGAAGACTTTAGTAAATAGAAGAAAACAACAATATTATTAAATATAGGCTGTTTCTCCTGCATTTACTAGTTGAAAAACTTATTCAACTTTAGTAAATGTGCCCAAGAGTTTTTGGTGCCCCAAAACAGGCAGAAATAATGAAAACAATGATTTGTTTATTCTCCTATAGCTTTTTATATATTTCTCTTATAAAGAGACCCTGGACTTGCGATGTAAAGCAGAAGTGAGAAAAACATCATACATGTAATCACAAGTTCTATAACTTTTTTAAAAAATATTAAAGTAAACCATTTTTTAAATGCCAATTAATTTTACTGAATAGTAATCATTTTCCAATAAACAAAACTGCTTCCTAATGATAATATCCCCTTGAGAAAGGTTTAAGGCAAGGCAGTATCAAGCTTTGCATCTGGAAAATAATTTATTTTAATAAAAGAAGTGTTAAAGCTATTTCTGTTATGTTAGAATGCATTCTTTCTTTCTCTTCTTCTTACGTGAGAGATGTTCTCATCTGCGTTTTCATTGGTCTTTTTATGTAGTGATTAAATAGACTTGTTCCCAAAAAATACTCTCCCCTATGGATTTATAATAAAAAGATATACTTAAAGTGCACCTGTCACCTCAAAACTAATACTAATTTAGGTTCTACTAAAGAAATTAATGTTTTTGTAAATATATATGTATTTACAAAAATGTATTTTTATACAGCGTTTCTCTCATATCCCTTAAATCCCAATCTAGCAGGGATCTGATTGGAGGAGCTATAATGTAAATCATTTAGCCCCACCTACCTGACTCAGGAAAGAAAAGTCAGGCTGACAGGAAAGATGACAGAGAGAAATGCTGTATAAAGGTACATTTTTTTTAATACATATATATTTACAAAAACGTTTATTTCATTAGTAGAACCTAAATTAGTATTAGAGTTTGGAGGTGACAGGTGCACTTTAAAAGATAAGAAAAAGAAAAGAAAAAAAATACCATTTAGCTTGGCATGGTAGTTTTTACCATATAAAAGGGAAAACAAATATCGGGGGTCAGCTGCTAATGGACCCATGACAGAAGAAATCCCAAAGCCAAGCTGTTCTAATAAGAAATTCAACTCTAAACATGACATTTTTAAAGGTACAGCACAGAATGACTTATCAATTCAAATAGCTATTGTTTTTTTTTCTAGTGTTACTGGTTCCCTAATGGTTCCCCCATTGACTTCATTTAATGTCACTATCTCTTTAACAATAATCATAGGAAAACAAAGAATTATGGGACTAAATCTCACTTTCTGTATATACAAGGTTAAATGTGATATATGTTTAACATAGAATTGTCATTCTTTTCAGTTAAAGTATGTAATCCTAATTGATAATACAGTGCTGTGTAAATTTATGGTGCTTTATAAATAAAGTTATGCATACATGCATAAGACATAAAATCAGAACAATCCTGAAGTTGGGGCTATACAGCAAGATTAGTCAGTATTCCACTAGTGCAGCGGTTCTCAACCTGTGGGTCGCGACCCCCGCTGGGGTCGCGATGCCGTCCCACGGGGGTTGAGAACCGCCTCCGACTCCCGGAGGTGCCGCAGGAACCCTTCTTATAAGGGTTCCTGCGGGTGACGTCAGCCGCAAACGTCACCACGTGACGCGCGACGTGATGACGTTTCGGCCGAACGTCACCACGTGACGCGCGTACATGATGACGTTCGGCCGAAACGTCATCACGTCGCGGCGTGGTGACGTCAGGGCCGGGGTCGCCGGCCGAAAAGGTTGAGAACCGCTGCTCTAGTGCCTCTTACAATGCAAATTAAAATGTGCATGGGTGAAATTTATTAAACTCAGAAAAGACCGCTGTTAGTCTTTCCAAGTTGATCATGTGAGATCTCGTATTGTTCTTGCGGATTAGCATACAAGTTTTTCTATCTAGAGTTTTGCAACCTCGATTTTTTAAAGTAACTAAGATAGGATGACCTCTCTAACCTACTAGCATTTCATATAAAACCCCAGAGCAAGTAGTTGATGGTATGAGCAAGTAGTTGATGGTATGAGCAAGTAGTTGATGGTATGAGCAAGTAGTTGATGGTATGAGCAAGTAGTTGATGGTATGCTCATTACATTTTAAAATCTGTAAAAGAGGGGATTTTTTTATTTGCATTGCCTATATGAAAAACAAAGATCAGACTGAGCAGTAATGAATTTCCAGGGCATGTAATCACTATGTAAAAAGTTTATCAAATGTTATTTTGTAAAAATAAAAAAAAAGGATGAGAAATACTGCCTACTCACAGTTCTAATGAAAACACTCACACATGATTTAATATTTTTTTAAAAAGTACCTTGCCTCAGCTTAAAGTTTTCATGAAAAATTTTCAGTGACAAATTAACAGCAAAAATCATGATGTGATAGAATTTATTTTCTCTTATCCAAATTTCTCTTTGTGAGGAAGTGGTTTTCATTTGGAATTTGCTCTTTAATGTAAAGTAAAATACATACAAACTGAATTGACATATTTTAACCAGCTTAATTTATATACAAGTTTGTTGTGTGAAAAGTTTTGTGCGAGTTGATAATGCTCCCTCATGAAATCAAAGGGCACACAAGTTAAATACAGTTTTAATATGGTACAAACATATAGGTTGCCATCATTTATTTTTCTTTACATAACACTAAGGGGGAATTCACCATTGAGCGAAGTGATCTCCGAATCCTTCGGCTCACTTCGCACATGGTGTTATGCGCTCACTGATGTCCTGCACGTGGATATCTTCGAGTGCTTTAAAGGGATTTCAGTCTCGGCGAAGCCACTCTTTTGGTCTCACCAAGACTGGAATCCCTTTAATGCACTCGCTGATGTCCGCGTGCAGGACATCAGTGAGCGCATAACACCATGTGCGAAGTGAGCCGAAGTATTCAGAGCTCATTTCACTCAATGGTGAATAGGGTGAAATGTAATAAACTCAAAAAATGCTGATTTCGCTTTTTTGTGTTTATCCCGAGAACATCTTGACTGTTCGTTCAGTCAAAATCGCTCCATATTTTCAATGGAAATTTACCGACTGAAACTTTTCGATTGAGTTTGGCTTAATATTGTGTCTGGCTTAATATTAATACTACTATTGAAAAAGCTCCCAAACAGTTAAAAATCCTCAGAGTGACTTCTTACATGGGGCTGTTTATCTGATGGAATAAACCAGAACCATGGCACAGTTTTAGCATTTTCATTGCTTTTAAATACTCGTTTGCTTATATTTGATATTTCAAGAAAAATTTCTCTTTTTGTGTTGTTTTACAGCGGAGGTGCATCATTTTATTTATTTTTTTAAAATTCATATCAGGTTCAATTATGCACCATCTTCCCTTAATAACCATATAGAAAGTTGCTTTATTTAGTCTAAATTGGGCCAGTTCATGCCAATTATTGACCTATTGCTATAATTATTTTAGACTAAGTGACAGCAAGATCAGAAATATATATTCTAAATTAAAATTCAATCTATTTCAATTCATGTCAATTCTTATTTCATTTTTTACACTCATATCTTTAATTTAGAAAATTAATATTATTTTTAAGGACACATTTACTAAAGTCGAACAGGTTTTTCAGTTAGTAAATACAGGAGAAACAGCTTGTATTTAACAATATTGCTGTTTTCTGTTATTTACTAAGATCTTCAAAAACATTTTTGTCACCCAGAACAATTCTGCACCCTCAGGCTGGCATAAACCCATTATTTCCTATGGAATAAATCCTGTCATTTTAGTGAAATCAATCTAAATGGTTGAACTGGTTTTTGTAAATATGCCCCATATATTATAGACTGCTATAAGTAAAGCAGATCTGCTTTTATGCTGTATTTCATCTAAGTCAGAGAACCATCAAGAAAGTTATATTTTCCTCTGACACTTCTTAAACTATGATTTATTTATGTCTTCATTTTCATGGAGTCTGAAAATATAAATCATCAGCAGATTTTCAGATACAAACTCTAGTCTTGCTAATGCAGATTTGCTGATCCTGTTGATAATTGGAATTTTTCTCATACTGTGTTTGTACTTCCTTTACAAATGATCATAACAGTAGATTATACGAAGAGGACATAATGAATTAAATAATTATGTTTGTTGTTGCGACAAGAGAATTTTTGCTTCTTTCAATAGCAAAACCTATCCATCTCTGTACGTTTTTACCTTTCTTTAAAACTTCTTTCATTCTATCCAGAATGAAAACATCAGTTAATCTGAGTGAGGAACTACTAATAAAACCAGGAAACCTTTTAAAAGGAGCAAGCATTCATTCTAATATGTTAAGAGTATGCTGACACTTTGCAAGAGAAAAAAAATATATATGTATTAATATTTGTTTGAATTTAAACTTGTAATATTAATATTGATGTCAGTGGCTAATGAAAAAATATCAGTAAATTCTTTGCTCTAACGTTTATGAAGATCTCTATAAAACATACACAATTAGAAAAATATCTTCTTGAATTTTTATATACCTGTACATAAGCATTACCATATAAAGCATAACACTAAACAACATTTAATCAGTCATTTAATAAACCATACAAGCTAAACTATGAATATTTAGTCAAGAGAAATGACTGAGACATATTTTAAAACAGACCATACCGTGTTAACATGCAAAATTACAGTTTTATACACTTTAGAATAAGTGAGTCATAAAATTTTCATCCTGATACACAGGTAGTAGTTTGAATAAAGACATGTTGTGGTAGAATACAACAGGTATACTTAGCAAGTAGTTTAATATGTTTAATGTTATTTTAGCTAACTCCAGCTTAAATCTTAATAATGACTTCATGCCCTTTTGTATTCTTCCGTTATTTATACTGCTCTAGTTATTCTATTATTGGATGCCCTTGTTCTTGAAATATAAGTGTGTGTGTGATATTACAACATAAAATAATCTTATCAATTATTGAATACTGTAAAAGTCACAAAGTATAGTATCAAACAAAAGTATTCCATGAATTTACAGTGTAGCTCAACTAAGTTATTTACACAAATATTTGGGGGTTATTTATCAAGCATTTTTGGGATTTTTAAAGATCGAAAAAAACTTTTTGATATAAAAAAAATGCATAAAAAAAGTTATTTCTTACATGTCAAAAAGAGTATTTTTAAATAGGCAATACCGACATAATAAAATAAAGACTTTTTCTCCAGCAATGGGCCTTTAAAAAAACCTTTTCAACTTTGATAAATATCCAAAGTGCCAAGACTCTAATGAAATGTTATGTTTTAACTAACATATATAGACTGATGCTGACTGCTGTCTATATTTAAAAAAAAAAACTATATATACAATGTAAGTGCCCACAAAAAAAACATGTTTTGTGCAAAACTGGCACATTTTAATATTAATAATAACCATTAAATAACAAGATAGGTGGGAACATTTACAGTAATATGAGGTCCCCAGCTACCTAAGATGAGGAGTGTGGCTTGTAATAAGAAGGTTATCTTTGAGGAGCTCCCTGAATGAAAGTCAAATCATTAGTAATGTGGTTGTTATCTTAATATAAAAGTATACATATTTGTTACACTGGCCATACTATACATTTGAATATAGAAGATTTTGGGGATTTCAATAAATATGAATAGTTAACAAATTTTCATTTTACATTTCTCTTAAATGTTCAAGTGGCAGGTAAATAATAAGCAGAATGACCCTCTAAAAGTATAGATCAGACAAAAATTGTTTTATTTCAGTAACATGATGTGTGCAAATTATAAGCAAAATGTAACAATGCCAATCAATCAGCAATGATTCAGTTAAAAACCTAATGTATGTCTATTTGCAATGACAAATGACTACTATTAATACCATTTACAAAAAGAGCCAAGTGACTAGCAACAAACCAACTGAACAATTAAAAAAAGCCAGCCAACAAAAATGTAGGTAAAAAATCAACTGTAAAGCAATAAAGCAATTAAACAAAGACAACCATCAAGAAAGGATATAAAATGCCAACTAGAAAACCAAAAATAAAAAATCCAAGGCAGTAATTAAATTGCAATTCCACCTAGACTACTACTTTGCAGAAGTGGGAAGCTTATGCCACTCGAGGAAATCTTTCTCATCCCCTTCCCTTTCCTCTACCTCTTTGCTCAATGTGATATGGGGAATTTAAAGGTTGGTGCCAAGGCTGAACTCTATCCCATAGTCAGAGTTGACTGCGATCAGTTACTAGTTACTTACTCCTCCAATACTCCATAAACCCTACTTAGCCAGAGAGCAGGGGGAAGTACCCTGGAGGCAATCAGTTACTTACCCCCTGGGGGTGGTGGGGCAAATGTAACAAAAACATTTTGGTGCTATGTGCCTGTATAAGTGCTTTGGTCTCTAACCTGTTTGTTGGAAAGGGGCACTAAACCACAACTAAATGTGTCCACAGTTCCAAGACTGTGTCCACCTCCTATGCTTGTGGGGCAAGAGAGTTGTGATCCTTCCCCCTTATGTGATGTCAGAAAAGGTAATCATGAATAGACTGGGACTAATGAATCATGAACTGGAAAGTTCATGGTTTGTGAAAAATGGTGATATATAAAATCTCTAATAAGGAATACATAAAGCAAATAGCAACAAATCCGTTTGTACTGTAATTCTTGATCATAAGTCTTCTTATCAACCAGAAACTGACTCAGATTCAGTAACAAGGAATCTATCATTTAGAATTTGGAACATAGTCAGCAAGTCTGATGGTAAAAAACTTAATAATAATCTTGAAGTAAAGACAACCCTAAATTAAAAAAAAATAGGTGAGTTGTAGGATTGTGCTTACACAAACTTCTATATCTCTACCTTATTCATTACTTACCTGCATTTGCAGTTCTGTAAAAAGGGACAAAAGTAATTAGATGATAAATGTCATCAAAACATGATTCAAGGAAAACCAGATTATCCTTAACTCGTATAATATTAGCACAGGTAAAAATCAGTAACCTTCTCATTCTTTTCAACAGGTATACAATATGAAATAAAACTGCCCTCAAAAGAATGCCTTTTTTCTTAGTTTATCAGCAGTCATGATGGAAGTAACTGCAGTTTAACAGTCACCGTATATCCTCTAGGTTGGTGATCCCTAGGTATGACAAAAAATAAACTAATATTTCAGGCTCCAGTGCTCATTTAAATTGTTAGACTGTTATTACAGTGATAACATATATATTATTATATTATAGTGATTATTATTGTAGTGGCTTGATTAAAGATACAAACAAAGTTATTAAATACAAATTCTCCATCTCAAATATGTTTACTGCGTACAGTGAAATTCGTGCATAAAAACCTAACTAGGTCCTAAAATTCTTACCTCAAATCTGTTATCCCTTGTTATATTTTCATACAAATATAAAGTAAAAACTATAAATAGTGAAAAAGGAAATAGCTAGTCCCATGGGTGGAAGAACATCCTTCTGTTAAACCTTGATGCCAGTTGCACTCTGCAATTGCAAACATAATTATGTCTGATATGCCTAATCATTTGGCTAAATCTTTTTGAATGCTGAAAAAGAACATTATAGGTGCATCTGAAGGCATGCTGTTTTAGTAACAAAAGTTTGACTCAAAGCTTGATTCTCTAGTAGCTATCATAGAATCTTTTTAATTCTAGTATAGATCAGGTTAGCATTCCCTTATGTATTTTCCCCTTTTATGTTATTTTTGCTTGCTGGGTATGTTCCCTAACAACTCATGTGTTGAGGTGGGGGTCACTTTGTTAAATTACATAGCTTCCTGTAGGTCTCATAATTTATGTGAAATCTGCATTTAAAAACATAATTGGGGTGAAAGGCTAACCCAATCTATACTAATAATTTCTCAATAAATTTGAATTTTTTTACATGTAGAACACATCATGTTTCAGACATCAAATGCATAAATAAACTACAGATTCATTCAAAATATGATTAATAAATAATTATTATAGAATGTATGGATGTTAAGATGGTGACCACCTCCTTAAAATACAACTGGGAATCCAACATATTGTTAGAGTTATACAATTATAGTGGGCCAAGCATCTTTTCCATTATAATGTTTAAGGCTATACTCCAATCTTGTGGTCTTTGTTTAGAGGTAATTTCTTGCATGACAAATTCCCTTAGTGTCAGGTGATAGTATAGCCTGCCAAGCTAGTAAAGAGTTTTTTTATTTATAAACTCTACTGAGCTATAGGAGATGGATGTAGTATAGAAATGTTGATTGAAGGAAACTAAATTGAAATATGTGAAGTGCATCCCTGAGTTGGAGTGAAACTTTCTAATGATGTCCATGTACACCAAAGAAAGAATAAGAAATCCTAGTTCTAAATAAGTGCAGAGTCCCAGCATTTGAGTTTGCATTGGTGAGATGTAAGGCAATGCATTCCATGCAAAAATATTTCAACTAACTCGAGACCATTATAATTAGTAAATTAGTAACACCATATGAACCCTTTTAGAAATTGTACTCCACAAGGTTGGTTTTAAAAAAATATTTATATCCATGTGACCCATCAAGAATGGTTTAAAATATGAATGAACTTGTCACTGTCTTTTTTTCCATTTTAGCTGAATATCTTGATTTTCCATGTGATGTTACTGGCCATTTAGGTTTATAATTGGTAAAGTACTAGACAATGACCTAGTGAAATGCATGGTGTTTTGCCAAACATGGTAAAATGTGGATATCAACAATGGATCATTTAGAATGGGGTTTGAGGAACGTGAAATGTTTTTTCTAAACATGCCTTCCTGTCTCAACTCTCAAACCACTAGGATATTTTAGTGGTTCAAATATTAAATTCTTTCCTTCCCTTTGCCCAGTTGAATAGGGGAAACATAGTCTGCTAAACTGGCTAAATACTGACCACCTGACCCCTCTCCATAGCCCAGGGGGTCAGTGATTAGTATTGATGGTGAACCCTTGCCATTCGCTCTCCCTCTAACTCATGTTGGTAGTGCGGATGGGTCTACAACAAAATTAAATCTGGGTGGGGTCCCTAAAATAAATCAAAATAATGCCCCACTTTTCTAACAGCCTCCCCTCTCTACTTGCATGGGATGTTGTTCATCTGTTGCTGGTCAGTTGGTGGTTTTAGATAAACTAGTTGCTGGTTATGGATTATTTTGCTTTTGGTCGGTATGCCCTATCAAACTTTCTAATTCCACAAATTTTTATAAAAATCTAACTCTTAAAGAAACCTTGTGTTTAGTTCATGCTCAGTTTGTATTGGCTCATATCTGTGTTGGCTTCATACAGTGAAATCTACATTGGATTAGTTTGGATTATTGCAAATCCAATTGTTCATCTCTAATAATATACAGAAATTTGGTAATAAAATAGAAATACTTTAAAAGTATTATTTCATGCACATTCATTCAGAGGGAAGTGCTCCATTAAAGTAATCTGTTAATTCTTTGCACAGGTCTCTTATGTCAAGCACAGTTTTGATAAGATCACCAGACTGCAGTTCCAAAAATATTTTCAAAAATAATATACAATAAAAAAATACAGGGAAATAGGACTAAATACTTATGGTGAAATGTAATAATCTCAAAAAGACCCGATTTTGTCTTTTCGAGTTTATTCCTGTGAGATCTCGTCTGTTTTTTTTTCTGATCAATTTTTACCAATAAAAATTTTTCGATCAAATTTTTCAATGGAAAGGTAGCCATACTTTTACATTAGTAGTATGGCTACCTTTCCATTAAAAAATTTGATTGAAAAACTCGATTAAAAAGTTTCTATCAGTAAACATCAATCAAAAAAATTGACCGATATTTACTATGAGAAACAATTTGCAAAAGTGGGAGAGAGGGGTCTTGTGGGAATAAACCCGAAAATACAAAATTGGGTCTTTTCGAACTTATAAAATTTCGCCCTAATTAAAGTGTAAACTAACTTTTAGGGGGTAATTCAGTGAGGTGTGAATGCACCTTGCGATGCTTCGCCTCAGCTTGCACAGACTGTTATGCACTCCCTGATGTCCTGCACGTGGATATCAGCGAATGCTTTAAAGGGATTCCAGTATCAGTGAGGCTCACGATGCGACTCGAGTGGAGCCTCACCGAGACTGGAATCCCTTTAAAGCGTTCGCTGATGTCCGCGTGCAGGACATCAGGGAGTGCATAACAGTCTGTGCGAGCTGAGGCGAAGCATCGCAAGGTGCGTTCACACCTTGCTGTTTAATGTTAATGTTCATGTTATTTTTCACTACATTTTTCAAGCCTATACCATGATCCTTTATCAAGATGATACAAGTACATTTGATAAAGGCTCGAGTTATAGGCTTGAACCAATCTAGCTAGGTGGCATACCTCTGAACCTCCTTCAGGTACCCGAACTGCACATACTTTACTTTTAATTTTACTTTAAATTCTGTACATTTCTTAAAGAATAGAGAATCCAACATGGTCATGATAGAGATGATACATTTTTTCCATACCCCACTACTCATACAGCTAAAAAACACTGGCTAAATAAATGTGAGCGGTATATTACATGCTTTCAAGTGTAAGTGATAGAAAATAAAACCAACACTACTAGATTACCCATTCAGTAAATCAAATAAATTCAGAATCAACAGCACAAATTATATCTTCAAAAGCTTGAATACTATCTCAGACATCTAATATACAAGTTTTATTCCAAAGATTAAAGTTCTGCACCCCTCCTAGGCTCATATCTTAAATGAAAATGCTATAGAAAAAAAAGATTCCTTTAGCTGTTTAGCAATTGAAAAAAGGCAACAAACTCTACAGGCCCTCCTGACATTGTTTATTTCCTCTAGAACAGGATGAACATGGTGAATGTGACTATAACACTCAGTATTTGCACATATTATTTTTGTGCTTTGTTTTTGCTTTTCCATAGAAAACACAATTTATAAAGGAAAAAAAATCTAATTTGGATTGGAATGGAAGCTTGCCCCTTCGTGCACCACCTACAAAGGTACTTTAATGATTCAATCATGCAGATATGAGAGCTTTACAATGTAAATCTATAGCAAGCATGTCACCTGTGACCTCATCTGTGACATGCTGAGAGCTCCAATGTGACAGACATGGCTCTCTTACTGATGGCCAAAATGAAGAATCAGTGTCAAAAGGGAGGCATTTTATAAAACTGCTAACCTGGCAGTCTTGGTAGAGATGAGGTATATTTAGATTATATCGTTTTTATTAGTTAGTTTACTTCTTCCTTAACTCTCTATGGCAAAAGTTATCAAACTCAAAAAGACCACTCTGGGTATTTCGGAGTTTACAGAGAGAAATCTTGCGATTTCACACCTATACGCAACAATTAGGACTTTAGTGAATAACCCCCCCAGAGTGGTCTTTCCGAGTTTAATCAAATTCACCCTCTGTGTCCATGGAAGTGATAAGAAAAGAACGTATTTCTGAAAGCTTCAAACTAAAACATTTGTTTGTTTTTTTTTATTTCTATGTATTATTTATAACTACAAATTTTAAAATAAATCATTAGTTTAATGATAGCAAGTAATCTGCTTGTTGGTAAATCTGTTGTTTCTTGATTATTAATTCAGATTTAAAGAAGAACTCAAGGTGGAATAAAAAGCTAGTCATCTAAAACACTACCTTCTACTGAGCTGAAATGTCAGTGACAGCTTGAACTGTGCTGTCATATCACTACACTGAGGCAGACTTCACAGCGTTTGTGAGGGTACAGGAGACAGCGCGAAGCTCTTCCCACTTATGCAAAAGAGCACACACATCATCACGCTCATTATGCTTCTTTTTTTGCTGGTGAGGGGAGCATTCTCATTGGGGGTTCAATGAACGTGATGACATGTACACTCTTTTCACCGCCGATTTGACTATGTGGGTGGAGCTTTGCACTGGCTCCTGTATCCTCCCAAATGCTGTGACGTCTGCCTCTGTGTAGGGATATGACAGCACAGTTCAAGCTGTCACTGCAATGTTTCAGATTAGTAGAAGGTATTGTTTTAGATGGCTAGTTTTTATTTCCACCTTTAGTTCTCCTTTAAACATTTGCTGTTTTGCCAGTTTATTTTTCATGTCCACTGAATGAAAAATTATTATAATCTAACTGTTTTTATTTCTCACTCTTGGAATACATATACTACTCTTATTATTTGCTTTATGATGCTTTATTGCACTGAATTTTTGTAATAATAATGAATACTATTTTTTAAGCCTTACTGGTATGATCTAGTATTTTGCAATATTACTAAGCATTCCCTAGGGACCAATTTAAGAAATCTGCTATGTCAGAACCATGGAAAACTGCAGAGATATATAACATATCTGATTATGAATGGCTTCCTCAAGAAAGAAAATGTTTTCACATCCCAGGAAATACTTCACACCCACAGAATGCTAAAATTAGAAATTAGGCTTTTAATCTGCAAGTCATTTTGATTGGTTGGATCTTAGGATAACAATGAACCCTGTGAATATTTTACTTATTGACCTACCCAATTACTATTTTCAACATTTCAGTATAAAATTTAATGGTTTAAAAATGTCCACTGGGAGACAAATGACATTTTGTGATTCATTAAATGGTTAATCAGAAAATATTCATGAACAGTTACCTTAAAAGAGATAATCTGGATAGCTAAATATGGTGAAATTTAACACTACAGGAAAGTATTAACAGGAAAAATATTGCTCGGGTCTAATAAGCTATAGAAACCAGATGTTTGCATTTACTGACCTAGCTGCAGAAGACTAGTGAATGTTAAGAGAGTAGCTTTGGGTTACTAAACATGAGCAACTCCTGCTGAATTTTTTATGTTCTCTATTCATAATCTCATAATCTAATTTCCAAATCTTGTAACATCTATATATCCAGTTTACCATGTTTGTCAATTATTAGTTTTTTCAAAAATATATTTAAAGAAGCACAAACACTGAAGAGTTGGATATATACTGTATATATATATAAAATTTATGTCTAAGCTGTTCCAAATATAAGGGAAAACTTTTGAGGGTTTATTCACTAAAGTCCGAATTGTTGTGTATAGGTGTGAATTCGCCAGCTAAAGACAGTCATATTAGACTGCTACTGTCGCAGTCACATCTTTATAGTGAGAATATTGTAGCAGTTGTAACTTTGCTATGCAAAATTGTTGCAGTCATAACTTTACAATGGGGAATATGTTGCGGTCACAGATTTACTATGGGAATTCGCTATCTGAGAATTCGACAATCGAATTCTTACTTTAGTGAATAACCCTTGAAATCAGACTGGACATGAATGCCAGTGTCCCATATCCTAATTCACCATACTATGTATCAATTGTGTATACTGTATTCACTTAACAGTGTATATTCACAATATAGTCATGTGAATAGTAACAGTGGTCTATATCGCGATATTGATATTGTTGATATTGCAATATTGAAAGTTTATCAATATCAGCAATATCAATATCGCGATATTGAAATTCGAACAAAATGTTTAATCTGTTTATTTCAATAGCAAAAATCCATAATATTGCTGGAAAATTTGATATATCGATATCTATATCAGCTAAATTGCGATATCATTAATATCAATATTGTGATATCGGTAAAAAATGTTCAATATTGCAATATCAGCAATATCGATATCGTGATTTTATTAAATTTAACCTTTAGAGAGAAAGACTGTTCAAATGGGGCTATATAAACCCAGAACAACTTTATAGTTTCCCACATGCTTGTTAATAGGTAATTCCTGCATATACACAATTGTTCTTTATGCCAGTCAGCAACCCTTATTTAAAAAATATTCACCTTGTAGGGCAGTGATGTTTTAAATATATTTAATATCACTTCAATTCATCGTTACAGGGGAGGACATTAGTATTTTTAAAAGAAGTAAGAGACTACATTTTCTTTTAAGTGTTATTGTATGTTAGACGTCTCTATGCTTCATGAACAATGTTTATAATAAAATTCCTTTGGTTTTATTGATTTCTGGCTCATGCAACTGTTTCTTTTATTGACCCTAATTAGTACCAAATCTAGGTATTCGCTTATAAATACAACTCAAAAACCCACATGACAGTCATCAGTTTGGTTTAATTTTAATGTAAATTAGAAGGTAACCAAACATTTACGCACACAATACTTAACCATATACTGTATGTATCACAGCTAAATATTACATATTTTTTCAACACTTGCCAAAAAAAATGTTAGTGTCAGCCAGTTCTACCTCCAATCCTACAAAGTTCTGGGATAAGGAAGAAGAAACAAACTAAACATGTATCAGCTTCTGGAGACATCTTTGGAGTCATGGACTATTTTTTATCCCATATATCTCTAAGATGGTACAGTATGCACAATTCATAATCTAAATTATACTAAGCCAAAAGCCTAGATTTTTCTCAGGTTTAAGTTATTACAACTATCACAACTATGAGAAATTACTTAATAATATTGAAGGCATTCAGACTAAAATCAGTTAAGATGGCTTCACATGAACCCAGAGGCATACATACCATATAGTTAAGAGAAGCAGAGAGCTGTTTCTGGGTCCATGGAGGAAAGGGATCTTATATGTCCCCAACTGCACAGCAGGTAAGTTCTTTAAAAACTATGATAGCTGGAGTTCAGTCCAGTGCAGATTTTGTGTATGTAGGCTATTTTATAAACACATTCCAATAGTCTACATAACTGTACTCCCCTCAATCATGAGAAAACAACAGATATGTCACATGAGTGATTGGATTAACTGTTGTGAAATATGGAAGAACTTGTTTGAATGTATTGTGTCTTTTTGTATTTTTGATGACATTGGATAATCCATATGTCTGTGTGACAGAAATTGAGAATACCAATGTAGTGAAATATGAGATATGTAAATAAGCACATGTGAATGTTCAGTGATTTGACAATTAAATAATTTAATATTTTGAGATAAGAAATTTAAATTCAAAATATTCTGAATAAATCAAACAATGCAGATTTGAGGCAGGTCCAGATTTGGTCAAATAGATAAACCAATATGGAACGCATATAATCTGTGTATTTTTTTCTCAGATTTTTTAAGGGCCTTGCTGAATTTAAAAGTCTGAATAGAATCCAGGAGTTTGAAGTGAATTTTAAAGGTTCAGATTGCAGTTTAGTTTACAAATATATCACCACCCACACAATGTGGCTCTGTCACTATTTTAGCTTTACATGTGACTGAGACAAGATGTGTGTGGCTTGATGGGCAAATGTAGGGGCTCCCACTTCTCAACGGGAGCTAAAAACTACCATTTTCATGGCCAAACAAAGATAGTATATTTTGGATAGGAAAGAGGTGTATAAAGAAGGTTTGAAACAGGCAGAGGAAGCTTAAAAAGGACTGAGCCCTGCTTTGCATTTAAAAGAATTTGCACCTTTCCTCTTAGGGGCAATATTTAGGGATACTTTCTGTATAGGCAGGGTGATATTGCATTGCAGTGAGCTTTTTATTTTTGGGGGGAGAATTTTTTTATATAGCGAGCTCATCTCCAAACTTCCTATGCAAAAGTCAGTGAACTATGGAAAACCTACTAAAACATTACAAACTACCTGAAAACCAAATAAACTTTACTAATTACTTAAACAGCCCACATTTTGTTATAGAAATAATAAACAGGTTCAGGATTTAAAGCCAGTCAGTCAACTTTAATGTTTAAATTGATCTGTGATCTATCTCAGTTCCTCACATCTAAATAAGATCACACACTGTGCAAGAGCCATAGAACGACACACAAGACATGGAAATGTGTTTGTTTTGCAGGAATTACCTATTTTTTCTATTTTTAAAAATTCAGAACCTAAGAACAAACCCTTTGCTAAAAAAAAAATCAGAAGTTAAAAGCAAACCAAAACACATAGATGGAATCAGAACCAAAATCAAAACCACATGGGTCTGTGTACACATTTAATAATATATATTATATATATATTCATTGTTGCCTAATCCTACATTATAGCACAGAAGATAATTGTACAATTATAGGAAAAAAAGACATGCAGCTAGTACTAATTATCTATTGTGATAACAGTCTAAAAAAAATCTGCTTATTGTGTAGATCATATATTTTTTAATATATACTGAATTCTTCTATTTCTTTACTATGACATGGTGAATATAAATCTGATTTAGAAATGTGTAACTCTCTCTCATTTTAAGCAGAAAAAAAATCTAGAATTTACCTTCAGTAGGCAATCATCATGGGTCAAGTGAAGGAGAGGGTTGAAATAAGTTATAAAACAATCAACATGTCCTTATGCTTAAATTGTTATAAAATGGAAAATTGCCCTTTAGATTTAAAAAAGTTAAATAGGGTTTGTTTTACACACACAGAATTTTGAAACTGAGAGTTGAATAATTTACACAACCCCAGATTTATCAAAATATTCTATAGATTAATCAGAAAAGTTCTTAAGAATTCTAAACCTCCAGTGGGTGTGAAGTATTTCCTATGAAGTATGAAAATATGATCACATTTAATGAGGAAGTAAATTAGAATTTGCATTTGTTTGAAATTCTTCAAGCCAAGTTGTATTAGCACACACACATATATATGTTACTTTTACTATAACCTAAAAAAACAATACTTTTTATTTTGTTACAATTTTCACTGAATAAATGCTGTACTATACTTAAACTACTGCAACGCTACATTGATTTTAACTTTTAACAAATGTGCTCATTTAAGTCATGGAGACAAACTGGGCTGGGAAATTGCTCCTGGTAAATTTATACAAATGACCATTTCCATGAAGAAAGGAAAAAAGTCTGCAAATTTTGGAATGTTAAACATTGCGAACCCTGTAAATTACTCCCCACCAACACAGGATGTTTTTAGCTATGACATTTTGGTCTGGGTTGCACCTTAAAAGAAAGTTTATTTTAGAAGATGTGAGTACAATTTAACCTAACCAGGCGATATGTTTTGTTTTTGTTGTTTGTTTGTATATATTGAA
>WMED01003335.1:0-17127 GCA_019650415.1 Pipa parva
GTACACTACGTTGCTACACTGTGTCATGTACACTACGTTGCTACACTGTGTCATGTACACCATGTTACTACACTGTGTCATGTACACTACGTTGCTACACTGTGTCATGTACACTACGTTGCTACACTGTATCATGTACACTACGTTGCTACACTGTATCATGTACACTACGTTGCTACACTGTATCATGTGCACTACGTTGCTACACTGTATCATGTGCGCTGCGTTGCTACACTGTATCATGTGCGCTACGTTGCTAGAAAAGAGGGTTGTAGAAAAGGGAAGATAAGAAGAAAAAGAAAGAAAAGAATAAAGTGTAAAAAAAGAAAAGAGGGGGAAGAGGGAAGGGAGAAATAGACGTGGAAGGGAAGGGGGTATGTGTTCCCATGAGGTGCTTATGTTTGCTATTTATAATCTAGCAATCATTTATAATGTCTCTGTATTTGTTTCATTCTGTGAAGTGATGCCATCTGTGCCAAATTATTTGGTTTTCAATTTTCTGTTTGTGGTCATATGAGGATAATTCTGAGCTGTGTGTTTGCAAGTGAAGACAGTGTTATTACCGCCTGCTAGAGTAGTGTACAGGAGTTTACACTACTAGTTTAAGTTTAACCCTGTCATGTAATGTCATGCATTATTTATTAGCATGTAAGACATTGTAAAGTTATGATCTGTTCTGTAAGGATTAACATGTTTGAACTGCTCCATGCAGGAAGGGTTGCCTGGGAGACCTATGGGGGGTTGAGCAGAGGTGAGACAGGAACTTGCTACCAGTTCTATGCAGGGAAGTGAAGGAGAGAGAATGGAAAATGGAGTTTGGTTGTGCAGAGTGACTGCAGGAAGGTGAAGCAACCTGTTTGCACACAGATAGGAATCAGAGTACTCCTGATTTACTCCTCACTGCAGAGACCACTCCAGTACTGCATAAAGAACCCAGAATTGAAAAAAAGGAATAGACCTGGCAGCCAGGCAAAGAGCTGGAAGCTCCATGAGGCAGAAACCAGCCCTATACAGGCCTCATGTGTGCTGAGAGCAAGTAAGTTTCTGACTTAACCCAACAAGATTAATAAAAGTAATTAAAGATAGCCAGATCACATTGGGGAAAAAAGAACTCCTTACTAGATAATATCTGGATTTGGAATGTTACTGTGTATAATGTCATTGTGACTGTGGGTTGTTCATTGAGGGAAGATCTCCATATCGGTATATGAATGTCTGATTCTGTACAAAACCTCTAACCTGGAGTAAAGGAAGGAAAACATTGTATTTCACTCAGTTTCCTGCCTGTTTGTCTGAACTCACACCTTGGGCACTTCTTACTACAACATCTCAAGCAGTGGACGGCTATAACTACTACCAGGGAGTGTCCAAGGGGGAAACACCACCACCATCTGCAGATCCCCCATTCTTTCACTGTGGCGTTCCAAGGGAAACATGACAGGTTGGTGAAGTTAGCCACCATGACCACCTAAACTACTACCTCCATCTTTTGGATCTTTCATCTTGACACAAGGCAGCCTAAAGGAATGAATCATCATTGGGATCTGTTGTATTTCACAGATCCCTAAAGAGTCCTTCTTCTGCACACATCACATTTTGTGCGCATTTTGATTTTATCACTTTTCATCTTGGTTATTATTAATTATCACTTTTTATTGAATTTAAACTAAGTACTTATTTTTGAGATTGTAATTATTTAATAATGGTCTTTCACTGATTTTTCTTTTACCTATTTAAATCACGTATATAAGTTCTTATTAGTATGCATGTGGCCAACAATAACAGTTTTTATATATATATATATATATATATATATGTTTTTTTCATGTACATGTTCTGATTCACTTATAAGTCTATAGTTTTCATGCACGCACTATATTTATTTATCTGATTATTTACTATAGATATTGATCGTTTCTACTTTCCATTTAATCAACTTATTTAATTAATTTATTATACCTAATTTTTTCTTGATATATGGCCTGCTGACTGACCATTTCCTCTTCTTAGACATGCTAATGGTATCTGCTATACAACAATGTTTAATGCACATTTATTTCATTACTTTTATTATTCAATTAAATATTGTCTTGTGTGCCACATTGTAACCGTTATTATTACTGTTTAATTTTTCTCCATAGGATTATGTTCTTTACCTGGTGGCCAGTGATGACAATGTAACTAGCATACACTTTTAAGTTCACTTATCTGTAATAGCGCTTCTTTTTAACTGCAGCTGGTTAACTTTGAAACGCTTCCTGGAATTGATGCCAATGGTTTACCGTAGCATATGCAAATTATGTGCGATTTCACTTCCGCATTTGGACTTCATGCCCTTCCAGCTGCTAACCCATAGACGCTGTGGTTAACTGATAACGCTTTATGTTTTAACACACGTTACCGCTGCAGCCGACCATTCACATGGCGACCAGGTATGTTGATTAGTGTTCTACTATATAAACCTTGTTTTAATATCGGTGCTTCACTTATGATTAAGCGCTTCGGCGCGAAACGCGTCAAGGGGCGCCTTTCATGTTCATTTGTTTTTAAACTACTTGTCCTTCCTATGGATTGATTTTAGCGAATTATGGATTAAACTTTTTGGTTTTACACCGTGTGAGTGCGCTGTTCTGTTCTCTCTAAACTTTGGCTTCATTGAAGTGCACCCCGGATTTCTACATATTATTTCTACTGTGGGGATTGAGCAAGCTTTACCTTTTCATTTACTACCTCCATCCTCTCTGCTACTGCTCTGGAGTGCTACACTAGTCTGTGCCAGATGTCTGTCACTTAGAGTACAAAGGCTATTTCCAAGCATTTTGTGTATTTATTGAATTCAACATTGCTTCTTTTGCTTCTCTTTTGTACAAATTATTCATCCCAGCATCCTGCATGCAGTACATACTATAGGCACTTTCTTGTGCACCATACTATATGGGGTAATTTACCCAAAATATTAGATTTTTAAAAAACATAGAGAATGCATTATCACACACAGGTTGATGCATCCTGCAAAAAAATCAAATTTATGGTTATTGTCAATGAAGAAAGCCACTTCTAAAACCAAAACACAAAAAAGTCCATTTTGCTTCTGCTAAGGCTCATACTAAAAAAGGTCAAGAGATCTGTGACTCTATACATTGAACTAAAAATACCAAAGTCAAACTATGGAGGCTGAACAATCTTAAATCCTCCAAGGTAGAAGGCTAACTTGGTGGCCTAATTGAGCAAAGAGGTAAATTATATATATTATAATAATTTATAATTATTTAATATAGATTATTGAGGTATATTGGATTGAAGTCATAGTGTTGCCTCAATACCATGCTTGTCATAGTGTAGTATATCATTATCTTACCCAACAGGGTATTTTTTATGCTGCAGGAGTTAGCGAAACCAAGGATATGCAATTAATAGAGAAATGACTTGTAAAAAATTAAGAACTTTAAAGATATTTCTCTCTAATTAGAGAGATGGGGAAACAGTGCTGGATGAGTCTGGGCAAATCCATGCTATCAATGATGACATCTTCTTTTTCCCACAATACAGGTGAGATACCCATGCCAGAACATCACATAGGTGACCTTTGCTATCTCAAAGAAACATTTGTATGGATGCAAATGAAAGACTGAAATGAAATGAAAAATCTAAAATGTTAGATTTTCAAATTAATGGCAGGAACTGGAAAGTGAGGCTCTTGAATGCTGGCTGCCAGTACTTTAGATGCCAAACAGATGCTGGCAGCGGTAATGCAGAACAGGAGAGGCAAATAGAAGTTGTAAGGTATCTGGAGAGCACAAATCTCCCAAGTAATTATTAATTCCATTTTTGAACACTAGACTTTATGCTCCACATTGCAACCCAGGCCCCAGATAGTAATAGCTGATCAAGAGCAAAGTCACAGATGGGCTGAAGGGTAAACAGGCAAAGTCAAGGAAAAGGAAGGTAACAAACAGACAGAACCTAGAGTTGGGACATGCACAGGAAATCAGCATCAATATCAAGAATTCAGCAGCTTTGTACACAGGATAGCCATATTGGGCAAACAGGAAAACTAGATGATGCCTTTAATATTTGTTATGGAGTGAAATCCTGCCAAATTTAAAGGTTTTAAATTGTCTTAAAGAATCTGATTTTTAAATAGTTTGAGATCACAAGGCCTTCAAAATAGACTTTTGAACCTGGGTTACAATGAAGCAGGTCACTCAGTTCAGGGTAAAAAGCCCTTGATCAAAACACAGTGGGTAACTGTATCCCATACAATTCTGGTTACCAAATACAGAGTACCTTCCCTTCTCCTGGGTTCTCTCCTTGGGGTTTCACAGTGCTTCAAATTCAAGGTTGTTTATCAGAGTCTTTAACCACTAGTCCCTGTTTCTCTCACAAGGATTTTCAGCATCAGCCAGTGAATCAAGTTTCTGTCTTCCAACTCCAACCCACCAATCTCCAACTGGCTCTCCAAGTTGCTTTTTAATCAGCCTCTAGCCTGCAGCTGGGGTGACTTACAAACTCTGGACTGAACTCCAGCAGTATGTCCACATATTTGGGGAAAAATACCTCCCCTCAAATACAACACCCTCACACTATCTACAAACCTTAATATTTTTTTGTTTGCAAAATTATTAAAGCACAGATGAAGTGATTTTAACCTGGTTATGGAATAATTTCTAAGATACTTTCTCATTTTATTACAGGGCACTATACTTTATAATGCAATAAGTACAAACGTTTGTACAATTGTATTACATGGCAATACACAGTTAAAACATACCAATACCAAAACTTGTGCCATGGAATTATACAGTTAGAAAATGGTTTTGTTAATCAGTTCATGTACTCATTTATTTAAATCTCATTTGATTAGACAAATTTAATTGATGATCTAGGCATCCATAAATGTATTAATGGATAATTATGACTTCTTTACATTTGTTTCTATTATGAGCTTCTCCCTGGTATACAGTATGTATAGTTTGGATCCTAATTTTATCAGTAACTGCTATTGGTCTGTTTTGAAATTCCAGTGTATTTCCCTTCTTTTTTTTTAAATCTATGATTAGGGATGTTGCTGTGTCAGAAACCTGTCATATTTCCATTATGACAATATGCTTTGCATACATTTTGAATGTATTAAATAAAAGATCATTTTCATCTTGCACCCATTTTTTCTGAGTATCTCTTATTTGTAGTCTTTTGACATTGCATCACACAGCATGCTATGCTCCAAGGTCAAGCATGTCAAGCTTACAATTACTTTGATGCCTTGTGGGATATTCACTCAAAGTAAATCAGTTGATGGCTAAAGAAGCATCTGCAATTTTAGGTGTCACTGCATCACTTAAAATATTCCCAAATGGGATCTTAGTTCACATAAGAGCAGCAGTGGCAGCTAAAACAGAGAGTCATCTAAAATTTCTGTTGTCACCATATGAGTTTAAACTACTACAACCTAACAGCACAAATTCATCACTTGCATCAGCAAAAGAAATCCATAACCCACCATGTTTTATGAGTTCTTTACTGATACGGGTAGGGTTGCAATAGGAGTTAAGAGTTTACAGTGATTCTGTTTGAAAGTACATTTGTCCAGTTTTAAGATATGGGTAACTTAACTCTTTATTATAGTAGTACCTCATATGCTTCTGATGCACTTTTTGTACATTTCCTGTGTGATATAAACATATTTTTTTAGGACGCTATGTTTTAATTGTGGTATAATAACTGGTACATTGTATGATATTTATTTACCCATGCTAAAATGTCTAATGAGAAACATTCAAAGTCACAGACAAGTTTAGTGACTATATAAATATGTTTGGCCATAAGCCTTTTGCCTACATTTAGGACCTAACTGACTAAAGGGCAAATAGTCATATATACCCATAAATTCATATTTGATCGCATCCTCCCCATGTTCGCTTATTGAGCAAACTCTGCAGTGTGGTGATTATGTGTCTAATTCAGTGGACTACAATAGGTGTGGACTGAGAGCTTTTCACATTACTTCACATGAGCGTGCACAGGTGCTTTGTGTATTCAGCAACCAGTGAAGTCAGTCACAGTCACAAATTCAACAAGGCATAGCACTACGAATTCACCTGTTTGACTTCACCACATCGGGGGGAGGGTTGATGGCAGGGCGCTGGTGTGGCATAAAGTGAGTATTTCTTCAAAGTGACAATGGCAACTGTGACTAAATTTGTCTACTAACTGGAACTAGAAACAAGATGACATAGAAATAGATGTATTATTCACTTATACAGTTATAGGGATACGGTGAGGATGACATCACTGTGTATCACTGGGGTAATTCACATAAATTCATGACATTGCATCCTACCTCTGTTCGACTAACTTCACCGCACTACACATACGACTGTGTCTGTAGCAGTCTGCTTCTTCAATAAATCTATCTGCAGCTTCATAAATTAGGAGAAGTTCATTTGCAATTATTTCTCTGATGTGACTCGAATTGTAACAAAGTGAATTCGACAGGTGAATTCAGATTTTTGTCAATTAGGCCCAGTCTGAGTGAACTCTATAGGTGGAGTACACAATATTGTTGTCAGAGGTGTTGGGTGGTTAATTTATTTTTGTTATACATTTTTTTTTTTTTTTGTATGCTTTTATCCATAAATATATTTTGGCTATGTTTTATCACACTAAATAAAGGTATGTTTTTGTTTGCTTTTATGATTTTAATATTTAAGACAAGATGCTCTTTTAATGTTAGAGTTCATACATATTCAAACATTTATATGATTTATACTTCAGTCAATTGGACTTTGCAATAAAAGTGAGTAATAAAAATGATTGCACTATGCTCCTTTAGGCTAAGTTCACACTAGCGAATTAGGTGCAGCAAACACAAAAAAAAGGCACAATGAAAGCTGGTAGTACTTACCCAGTTCCGGACACACTAGCTTATGACACGCATGCGCTGGGTCCGGAACGCTGTGTATCATATTTTGGACAGTGTATGATACACTGCGCACAAAATGCGACCACATAGGAAGTGCTGTGAACGCCGAGGGAGCATTCACACTGTCGCTGGTAAGAACAACAGAAAAATACGCCAGAGCATATTTTTCTTTTTTTCACATGAGCGTATTATGCGCTGGGTATAATACGTTAGTGTGAACCTAGCCTAAAAATGAACAAAGAATTTAACTTTCATCAGACACAATTCTACTAAGTCACTAGAATCCAACTATTACACATTCTAGTTATACATAAGTTCCTGAAAACATTTTTTTTTTCCCTTTTTAGTTCTTTGTTAAATACCTAAATGGCCAACCTGTAACTTTAATTATTTCTGTGGTTACAGTAAGGAGCTAATTGAAATAATAAGAAAATAAATTGGTTCACAATGTGCAATGTGGCAAGTGGTAGTTTACCCCAAGGAATGTTGTGTGCAAGTTTCAAAGAACCCTGAAATGAATTGCTTTCAAAGCTCTTTGTTGTAGTTTGCTAAAAACTCTTCAGATTCTAATTGAAAAGTGAAGAAAAAGGAATGAAGTGTGTAAAATTCATATCAGTATTTTATCAAAGCTAATTAAATGGAAAGCCATTTCACATCTTTCCAAGGCACTCCAGTTTTTTTTAAGCAATTTTAGTTGCAAGATAAAGTTCAATATAAAAAATGGTAATATGGAGAGCCTGATAAGGGGTGCCCTAATAAGGAAATGTTATACCAAGTTAGATGTATTGTTTCATTCAATTAATCAATCTACCAATTTATATATTACAATTAATTAGCTGATGGGTATTGACACCATTAACTTGCAACTTTTTAAGAGCATGATATATTATAAAATAAGAGAAATGAAACATTATTTGTAGTACTGTGTAGAGTTTAGGAGACTTCTCTTACATAAAATGTTAATTAAAAGAAAATATAAATAAGGTCTACAAGAAGGATGCAAGTAGTTAGACCTCAGGTGTATGAAATCAGCTAAACAGAGGAAGCATTTTCTATATGCACAATAGGCTATACCCATAGACTCTTCTGCACTCTTAAGGTAAATTGAGTAAAAAGTTAATTGTTACTTGAATTGTTTATTCATATTTTCTCCTATTACTTCTCACTCCTTCAGGAAGATCTAGAATTTACATATCTGCATTTTGCATTGCCACATTGGAGAATTTATTACTAGTGAATCAGTTGGTGCTTTCTTTACTGCAAGGATTAATTGCTAGTAGATATCAATGATGATCCACTCGCCATGCTAACGCCTTACATTCAATAAACACTGGAAACTGCTGTTTGATTGCTACACGGACACCACTCTGATCAATATACAGCAGTAATTCTAATCCTAACAACAGTGGCTGTCACAAGAAAGTCATCGAGGTTTCTATATCTAATTAATATGTTAAAATATTCTAAAAATCCAAATCATTTCTGTGAAGTTGACTTGGATAAGGCAATCTGAAATAAATTATAATTTTAAGATTCAATCAGCAGCATTCTTAATAGGTGCACAGCTTATTATATGGAAAGGGTATTTTTTTTATTATTATATATGAGGTATCAAAACTGAAATTCAGCAGAGATACCTTTCATTTGATACCATAACTTGTTATATACAAAATTTCTTCAACTTTATATTAATGGGGAAACCTCAACTCTAAAAAGAAAAGCTCATAAAGAACAGTTGATTGAAATGTTTTAATTGCAGCAAAAAAAAAAAAATTTTGTGAATTTGCAAGATATTTAAAATATCCTACGTGAGTAATATCATTGAAATTATCTGCAACAAATGGGACAACAAAAAAAATGTACAATTATTCAGATTGATATAATACAGCAAACTTGAGTCAACAATAAATCATTAGGAATACAACAAATGCAGTTGTTGTGCCGTTATATCCAAAAATATCAGATACCAACAATCAATAATAAGCCACAAATAATACCCATTCTGGCAGCAGACACAATTCAAGTGAAAAGCATCACTGAATGAATTTGCCA
The DNA here is from genome assembly GCA_019650415.1 of Pipa parva. Lineage (NCBI taxonomy): Eukaryota > Metazoa > Chordata > Amphibia > Anura > Pipidae > Pipa > Pipa parva. The sequence goes on from WMED01003335.1 coordinate 8,975, forward strand.
TACCTGATTTCTTTGAAATCTTAATGGATCGGTGTGCTTGATTCCATCAGGCCAAATGTCTTCCCTTTTCTCAGGATTTCTGTTAGATATCTGGAATGAAACAAACAAACAAAAAAAAATAAGCTCGAGAGCTCAGATGGCCATTTTTAGAGAATACATTTGTTTCTAGATTGTTCATTCACAGAGTAGGCATGTGTGGGACGAAGCAAATTTATGGAATGTTGCTTGGAATCATTGTTCGTTGTTAACAGTAAGACATAAAGGGAACTATGAAACAGTTTTTAGTTAACACGTTTGTAGCATTTAACAAAATGTCTGTACTTTCTTTTAGTGGTGGGACAACAATATATATTTTTATAATGTTCTCTTATTACAGGTCAGCATGGGAAATTCATAACATCAGAAATAGCAGAAATGGGCCTGTAAAGCTAATTCATCTGCATAGGATAAAGTGAGCAAAGTGCCTGGCTGATTAATTATGCTGCCAGCTGTCAAGTGAACAACTGCCCAGCAATGTTTAATAAAGACAGGAGTGGTTCGGGGTTCACCTGATGAGTGACATGCAGGGCTCTTAAACTGCAAACTAAAAGTAATTGTCAGGACTCAGGGTAACTGGATGGGCCACAAATATAATCTTGCACAAATGTATTTTCTTCAAGGTTTATATAAGGTACGTATGTATTAGCATCTGTGGGGCTATACCAGGTGCCACATATCCTCCCCTTTATAAATTACTTAAATGGAGGAAGGCTCTTTCTGACTGACTGAAAGTAAGGAAGTAGTATTGACTACTGAGCATCCGTACAGAAGGATGAAGGCCATGAGAGACATGGACAGTATCCGACTATGTGTCTTAGCTCTTTTCATAGAGAACTTTAAATATGCTAAAACTAACAGAAATGTAGTTTTCCTCAGCATGGAATATTAGAGATCAATGAGTTCAGGGGTTTACAGTGGTTGAAATTAGTGACACGTTGGTGAAGGCCTAGATGCTGATGTATCCACTATCTATTGGATCCTGGTGTTGCAATGACATAGTGATGGAGCATGTAATAACACGGAGTACAAAGCCTGTGGTGGAAAAGTATGCTGATAGTATCTGTGCTGTAAGGAGTTAATAAATGTTTTACTGTTTTTATTATAAAGAATTCCTGTTGCTCATGTTTCATGCTGGGGAAAATCTCGCAAAATGTAAAAAAGGTTGTTTACAAGTGAAATTATTGTTGTAGGTAGTATTATAAATTCTTCCTATAAATAATTAGCAAATAGTGTAAAGGTGAACATGGCAAACCATTTTATTGGTCCCCGGTCTCCTGGTGCTCAGCAGGATTATTGCTTTTTTTACTAAGTCACATGTTAAAAGAGAAGAACAGGAAGTACCAGGGTCCCTGCCTTCTGTGTCCCCATGTGTTCTCTTCCTGTCTTTGGGGATGAATAATATAGGAGGAACGGCACCATCTGAGCTTCTGCATGGGGAACACTCTGCAGCTGTCAAAAAGTAGGTATCTGCTCTTTTAATAGTGCAAAGTAACCTTGCCAAAGCAAAAATATGATAATAAATGTACCTGACAGAGCAAACTGTTTTGCTATTAAATTATTAAATTTTTTGTAAAACAAAAAAAAAACCTTCCTTATAATTTAATTTCTGGTTGTTGAGGATTCATAAACCACTCACAGGTAAGAAAACAAGACTGAAAGACAAATAATAAATAAATCTTCCTGCCCCTCCCCAAAAAGAAACCAAAAGGCCAATTGCAAATGATCTTACCACTGTCTGCAACATGCTAAAACTATTTTAAGGCAAACATGGCCTTAAAGGACTATTAATACCAGAAAAATAAAAATTCCCATTCGGATTGGCATGGCAGCTATTCAAACACAGCATTTGTAAAATATTCTGGCTGTTTTACAGATATTTGGTGTTGCTGCCCTTATAATCTAACATGACATTATTTCTTCTGAAAACTGTTCACTAGCAGTAGCAAAACAGACATTTTACTGCTCGTAAATCTATAGCATATATCGTCTACACTGACATAATGTAGCAATGGTTCTTTATACAGAAGTTGGTCAACAACAAAGTTACAACTAGCTGAGATGAGCAAAAATGTAGAAAACAGCAGATCTGGGGACTAAATTTACTGTACCATGACATATAAGCTGCATTATATATAATAGAATCATGATGTTAACACTTCCATGGCTGAAGAACAGCCCCAGTACTTGTTAATCATAATCCATTTATTTGATTAAACCTCTTGTCTTTAGTATGAAACTTATTGAATCACTTGTATCTTATCTTTACTATTCTTATCTAACAAGTTCCTAATATGGAGCTAGCTTCAAAAATTTGGGATTGTTAAAGTAATTGTGATTTTAAAAGTTCAGTGTGGTTGATTCATTTATTTAAGTAGTTTTAACCATGGCTTTTGATTACTGATGTTAAAAACCCTGATAATATTGGGATTTGTTAGTGCATTGTGTTTCTGCACAATGGAGTTAGGCATTGTTACAAACTATATGATACTTAATTTCCCCTTGGGTTTTCACTTTTGACCATTTTGGCTGTTTCTTAAAATGTTAAAGTTGGCTTGCTTGAATTCACCTGTTTGGGGTTTTAGTTTTAGGGTGATATCTCCCCTCACCCCCTCCTCAAATTCTCATTTGCATAAAACTGTGCCTCTGTAGACTTTGTGAAAAATGATATATTCCTATGGGACAGTGTACCTCTAACACCAACAGTACAAAACAAACACTTCAGAATCCAGATCAGAAACAGAACCAAAACATCAAGATGCTGTATACAAACATCAAACAAACAGCAACAAAGCATCATAAGCAAGAGAAAGACAGCTAAAACCTCCAAAAAAATAGACATAAAACACAAAAAATGTTTAGAAAGAAAAATGTTAAATAAAAGAAAAAAGATATTTTTTCTTATCAGTGTAATCACTGTTACAAAACCCCCTACATTGACCCCCCCAACCTCCTAGCCACTATAGTATTAATGGTCTGAGGGTTCCCACATAACTTATGGTGGGGGCCCTATTAATAAAATGTAAACTTGTGGGTCTGTACTAACCCCCCCCTCCCACCCCCCACTGCCCAACTTGCCTACAGGGCAAGAGGTCTGAGATGGGACTCACACTCCCTAACTACTGAGGTGAGGGTCTTTCCCAACTGTGGCCCATATTATTACCTGACCTGCCAGTTTCTCATCCAACCCGTGATGTAGTCCTGGATGGGTCCATTCTCCTGAATATCAGGATAGGGGGAAAGGGAGAATGTCTGAGATATACAATAAAGACAAGCTTCAAAGCCTAGTCAATAAAAAAAAGCCAACTATACAGAAGTTAAATTAACTGGTTCTTCGTTCATATATTTTTTTTACTTTATTTGAATGATTATTCTGCATTCTTCAAAGCCTCCTTAATACTAGTAGTTGCAGGTGGGTTTCCAGCATGAAAGCCTGTTCCCAAATTAACCCCTGGCCAAGTTCACTTCTGCATTTTCCCAGGATTGCTCCCACCCTTTTTAGAGCAGGTTGACATGCTTCCTAACACTGAAGAGAAATCCAAGAAAAGCCTCCAGCTGCCATATCCACACATACTGTAACTAACTCCATTAATGAGAGAGCAAATCCCACTGCTACAGCAATACCCTTTTTCAAAACAGGCTAAGTTAAAGTATGATTTCAGAGCTCAAATCACTGATAAAAAAATCCAAGATGTCAGCCAGGACTGACAGTTGTAGCTTGCTTTCTGGGAAAAATGTATGTGCAAAGTAAAAACCCAGCATTGCAAGTTGCAGTATTTTTTGCAGCTTCTAAAGCTTTACTTCTTTAAATTAAAATCTGAATTAACTGAATTGTCCACGTATCTGAGGAAATACAACCCTTCTCAGTTGTTTCTTTAAAGGGTATGTAAACCCTGTGACCCTGTCTGTAAAGAATACCCCATTTCCCTATTGTCAAACAATGTAGTGATTAAGAAACTCCTGACTCAGGTTGCTGTTACTTAAAAAATCTTGTGTTGCTTAATTTCATCTTTTCTACACATGCAAGGGGTGACAGAAAACAAGTTCTATATTTACCCAGTTCCTTATAAACTATTATGTTTTATATTTTTTACATAATTTTGCTCTTAAATTAAATGGTCATTTATTTACCTTTCTAATATAATCCACCTCTCATTTTTCTTATACCTTCAGAAGACATGGTGTAAGACATGGTACTTAAGTTCCTTTGTATCACCCACATATACGTAGATATGGGTAATTTACTGGCTTAGACTGAGATCATAGAAATTGATGTAAGTTGCCTATGTATGGGTTGCACAATCATAAATAAATCAGGGCGATCAGTTCAACTTACATATGCCACTGAGTCTTAGGGTACCATTACCAGAAAACAAGTCAAACTTGTTTGTGCTTGCTGAAAGCCCTCCAGACTCCAAATTCAACTGAAAGTTCAAAAACCTGTAGATAAATTAATTGACTTCTGAGTGTGCTTGCTTTGCTCCTACTTATAGTAGGCTTATGACGTGTGTCTAGTACAAATTACCTGCTGATGTGCAATGGGCAAGTTAACCTATTATCTGCTGGGTACTTTACAAATCTTCTGAGAAACATAACTGCACTAGTGAATGATGTACATTGAAATGACTTAGCTGCTTGATCACATCAACAGTTTTTAGCAAACATATTAAGTAAATAGAAACATAACTATTGAGCTGCTGGACACTAAGCAAATCAACTGGGTTACTGAGTGACAATGTGTACAGATTATCTACTGTGTACTGAACAATACTACTGGGCTACTGATTAATGTTTAATGGAACAGATGAGCTTCTGGACACTAAACATCATAACCTGAAGCTTTCCAAAGGCTTCCGAATGCCATACTATGCATTTAGCTAAACCAAATGGGTGTGGTCTTCTCTTTCCAGTGATTCAAAAAGCACACTGCATAATTTTCCTCATTATGGGGGTTATTAACTAAGGTGTGAAGTCAACTGTCAAATTCTCAAGCAGTGGATTCCTATAGCAAATCTGCAACAATTTCTTCATTGTAAAGTTGCGACTGAGACAATATTCTCATTATAAAGACGCGACTGTAACAGTAGCAGAATTCTGGTGAATTCACTTCTATACACAACAATTCAGATTTTAGTGAATAACCCCCTTAAGCCTAGTGCTCTGGCCATTTTGTGTGCTCTTTCCTGTTGCTACATTCCCTTTGTTAAGCATAACCAATATAAACATGTTTAAATAATACAATAAAGCTTTAATATCTTACAAACTGAAACAGAAAATAAAGCTGTTGTAGATTCTGGGAGTTAATTACAATAGAAAAGAAAAAAACAGCAGGAAGATACCAGTTCTATAAGAGAACATAAAGTTACACTTCATAACCGTGCACCGCATAACCTTTATAACAATACAAGCTTTAACAATAGCTGCCTATAGTATTCATTTATAATACTCCTTTTATATCATGCCCCACTATTTAGCAGCCAACCCCATTAGACCCAAGCATACAATGATACCTATATATATTGAATGCTAATTAATATGAACATATTTATATTTGTATTAGAAGGTGTTTGAGTAGAAAAAGTCACAAACTGGAGTTCCTTGTTATAAAATACTAACTGCTGAATGTACCAGCAGTAAAGCATATGTACTGTATATATCAATGATAGGAGTCTAGAAAAGAAGAGCAGACAGATATATAATCATAAACCACTTTATGTAATAATCACTGCACTGAAGCGATGGTAAACATAAAATGCTCTATATACAAGGAACAAACAATCAAAGCCCCATACAGTTCTACAAACAAAGACATGAATTAACTGAAAAAGGTCAGACTCAGGGATATGCATTAGTCATCTCCTTATAAGCACTGAAGGTTTACATAAATAGAAAGAGCATTGATATTGTGAATCACTTTTTCAATCACTGGTCCCTATTTCATGCTAAAATGATCAAAAGCTAAGCACCCGATCTTCAGTTAGCTCTATGTAAATCATGGGCAAAGCCCAGTAAATGAAATCTAGAAAAAAGTATTAGCAAAACATTTTCATGGGCAGAGGCATTAGGTAGCGCTGGGAAATTTCACAGGGTATTTGGGGGATCATTAGTATTACTAATTGTTTCCAAAGGTGCAGCCCAAATCTGGAGGAAAGGAGCTTGTCAGGTATAAAAGCTTTATCACTTTATACATGTGAACACCTAACAAAAGGGGCTAATTCCCAAAACGTTGTGTCTTTATTTCATTGTTTGCCAATAAATATGGGGTTCCCCATGTAAAACAGTTCAATGGCTTATGGTATAGTTTTTTAAATTAAAGGTTAAATGGTACATTTTTATATACTAGAACACTATAGAACATACAGTATTTACCAAGGGGAAAATGTTTGAATCAACATAAAAAGAATCGGCCCTTTGTGGTATTTTGTGAATTGGGAAATGGCCATGAGGCAAATATGATGTGGTGTGAAGTGGAAAAACCATGAGTCTGAAGTGAACGAAAACAGCTGTACAGTGTAGAGTTACAAAGGAATCTATCACCTCCAAAATCAATCCACAATCTGCTCTATTAAATGACCAGGCGAATAATTCCACATGCAGAAACACAAGGAGTTCCCCCAAATAAATGAAATAGGATAATTAGTGAATGGCTCTTTAGCACCAAAACAGCTGTACAAAGTTTTGTTCCAAGGCCCACAATGAGCTCAATGGCAGCAGAACCAACTTTTGTTGCTATAAGGTCATATAAGCTCGAGCTAATTAGGCCTGCTACTTTTGGAACTGGTTTAGGATTCTGCAACAAAATATCACAGTCACAAATGTTTTTGTGGTTGCATAGAATCCATAAGTGAATGCTTTATCACTGGCTGACCCTAGTAATTATGAGAAAGCTACAGATAATTCTACACTACTTGTCAGTGGCAAGTGAGCCCAGTGCAAAATTTGAGGCTGGGCCTCTTGATTTCCTGCCCAAACATACACGCCCCATAATTAACATTATTTTAATGGTGAACGACTTTATCCCCAGTATATGAGATTATTATGTGGGATTATTCACTGATAATAAAATGATTACCTTTTTATTGTTTACTCTATAATCCAACATTATTGTGTACAGTTTTCGCACACAAGCCATAATACACAATGTGTTTTTTTTTTCTTTTGTCCTGAGTGTTAAACATTGTTTAGTCTGATTGCCTCCCATTGACAACGTGCAAATTCTGACATCTTAAATATATCTCCTGCAGATGAACAATAAAAGATAAAAGGAAGGCAGCTTTTAAAGTTGTTAGAATATAGAGGTTCTAAGGAAAAAGCAATCCTGCCTTATTCATTTACATCTCAAGTGCTGATGATCTAAATGAAATGTATTATTAGGATGTGTTATATTTTACATGTTTCTGTGATTAGAAACATATATATATGCAAATACAGTATGTGTAGGTTGAGTGCATTGTACTTGTATATTATTTTTAAACTATTCACTGCTTTATTGAATAAATGATTACCTTGTGAAAACACCCATTAATTGGTATACCTAATAACGTGGGAAATGGATCCTTTGCACAGGAACCTGGGCAGCTGTTTTTTTAGCTGTAATTTGGCTAATGGTCACATTAACTTGACTTAATTGGCATATTGCACAGAAATTGGGTCATTGCGCTATAATGTGGCCATGGGTTACATTAAAAAAGTTAGTTGGCCAATGGCCACCAAGAATTGTGGGGGTTATTGACTAAAGTGAGAATTCGACTGTCAAGTGAATTCTCATCACTTCAGTTAGCTACTCTACAGATTCTCTACTCCTTATTCACTAAACAGTGGATTCCCATAACAAATCCACAACCGTGATCATATTCCCATAGCAAATCCACAACAATATTCCTATAGCAAAGTCATGATTGTGTCAGTAGCAGTCTATTGTGTAGTGTGTGACTGTCATTAGCTGGAGAATTCACCACATTGCAGAGTTTGCTGAATTCCCAAATATATGGATATAGCAAATTCACACCTTTACGAGACAATTCGGGCTTTCGTTAATAACTCCCGTATCTTAATTTATGGGCATACAGTGCCAGCTCTGCCATTAGGCAGAGTAGGCAAATGCTAGGGGCGCCTCC
>WMED01003336.1:7209-22379 GCA_019650415.1 Pipa parva
GGGGGGGTGGAGTTCTGTAAAGGATGATCCCCTCCCTCCTCACCATGAAGAATAAAATTCTAAACTACATTTCAACCAGTTACTCCAACATCAGTTGTATTTATTTCAGAATAAAATTGAAAAGTTTTTATGACTAGATAAGGCTGGAAGAACAGCCTATTTAAAGTGCACCTGTCATCTCAAGACTAATACTAATTTTGGTTCTACTAATCAAATAAATGTTTTTGAAAATATATATGCATTAAAAATATGCACCTTTATACAGGGTTTCTCTCTGTCATCTTCCCTGTCTGCCTGCCTTTTCTTTCCTGAGTCAGGTGGACGGGGCTAAATGATGATTGACATTATAACTCCTCCAATCAGATTCTATCTAGATCGTGATTTAAGGGATCTGATCTTTATTGCTAATGTTTTTTTTACGAGGGCAAACATTTTTTAATCATCCTTTTTAAGTAAGGGGTATTGAAAAGTACAGAGAAATAAAAATTGACTTAGAAACAGGGTGAAACGAATTGAAAAGGATGAAATGGTAAATAATATCCCACAAATATGACTGGTATTTATCAAAGTACAACAATAGCAAAATCACTTGCTTTCCAATGATTTGTACCTGTTTTCAGCTTTTAAGTCAGTTTTTATTTTTGTTAGTGTTTTTACCTATGGCCAATTGAACTTAATGGACCATGGGCAAAAAATGGTAATGGGAATGAAACCAAAATGTAAACAGTGACAAGAAAAAAAAGTCAGAGCTAAACAGCTAAGTGTAATCCTCCTATGGTGTATGAAAATTTGAAGACAGATGAAAAATAGGTGAACTGTGCTAAATGTGAAATGCAAATACCTTTTTGATGTTTTATGCCCCTTAGTAAATATTAGTAAATAAGTCACTACTTAGTCCACTTTTTGTATTTGATGTTAGTACTATTTCCTTTTAACTCAGAATTCTTCATTCTGTAATAAAAATAAAGCAAAACTAAACAAGTCAGTCCTAGAGAAAGCAACATTTTATTTTTTTAGAAATCGGCATAACAATATACAGTAATATGAGTTGCATTCCTGGATACCATACCTTTATGAATATCTGCAGAATATACATAGGCAAACATGATCAAAAAAGACAATACGTACCTTAGGCTACTAGAATAAAAGATAAAAGGCAGTTTTTGCTTGAACATTGTAAAAAAAAATCTGATGCCTTTCCTGAGAGATAAGGAACCTGACGGGCCAAATGATCAGTGCCTATATAATATTAATGTAAATGGAGAAAAGAAATGCCCTTAAGCTTTTTAGAGATCTGGTAGTAATGCATGCAATGGCCTAGGGGCACGACAGGCTATATATTGACAGAAGAAAGATCTAAAATGATGCCTGGTGTAGATGAAAGAGCACTTCTGAGAGGGTTATAAACTTATAGATACACCTCCTATGAAAATGGTGAAAGCAATGAACATACTATAGAATAAAGGAAAGTACATGTTTTCCACAGTAGGGGATCTTGACTTATTGAAACACATGGCATAAAGGGAATCTGTCATGAGAAAATCTTTAATTTTCTGCTTTAAACTTTGTATAGACACAAGAATATTAGTGTAATGCCTTCAAGTGTTTTGGTTTCCTTTTATGCTTGTGTAATTAATATCTTAGATGATCAGGAATGACAGAGGCCATTTCCAATGATATAAAATATTGGGCAAGTCATTTCATGGAATGGTGAATTAGTACTTTAGGGAAGGGGCAAGTCGTTTATCACTTATTCTACTGAGATAAGGAGAATGGGGAATGAGCCAAAATAAAACAAACAGCACCGATAGGCTACGTTAGGCATTCAAATGCTGTACTTAAATATAGAATTAAAAAAATGATGATTTAAAGAATATTTAAAATGAGAAAGTTGAAATATTTTCAAATGTAGCAGTGCATAATTACCCCATTCAGAGTAGGAAAAAGCAAACAAATATGTACACAGTCTATTAATTATTTATACTCATCTGTTTGAGCTTTGCATGATTAGCTTACAACTGTATTCATTGTTGCTGTATCTCTGCTTCCGATAAGCTGATGCCATGCATTTGTTAATCACAGGAAGAAGATATTTTGGATCTCTTGGAACAGTGTGAGTTAGATGATGAGAAATTGTTGGGGAAACCTTCACGACAAAAAGAACCACGGGTATGTTGGAAATTGATATTTATTTTCAGTTAAAATGTAAGCACTTTTTTTTTTTTTTTTTTTTTTTTGCAAAAGTACATTTTGCCTGTTTTTCCTGCTGAAAAGTATTATCAGCCATTTAACCTATGTGTAAATAGTAGAATATTGGATGGTCATTATCCTTCAATAGTTTTTTTAATAATTTAGAGAAAATAAATATTTTTATGTATAATTTTATTTAAACTTATAAATGCCTCTTACCTACAGAAAATCACTATTTATGAAGGGACACTATTTTGAGTGAAACAAGTAAAGAACCTTATAAAGAGCAGAAAATTAAGCAGTGGCACCCAAATGAGTAAAAACTGGTTAGATCAAATAAACATTGTCAATAATGTGATTTGTCAATTTCTAGTTGCCCTGTGTTTGTTATACATCATACATAATGTAGTGATCAGTAATGTGCGGCATCTAAAATGTAATTATGACTCAATGGGGGGATATTTATAAAAATTGTAAAAGTTTTTTTTGGTATATAGATATCAATATGCTTTAATTAGGCCAAAAATATTGATATTGCCAATATCAATATTTAATAAGTTTCACACACGCAGTCAGTTAATTTTGGTGAAATTTGGGAGAGGGCAAGTCTACGTGAGTGACTGATGTCACTTACATAGTTCTGGAAGTGAGTAGGAGCGGCAGTGTATTCATCTGATGATCCTGGGATGTGGATCGGCAGATGAATACTGATCTAGCATCTACACTTACTACTTTTACCAGAAATCCCTTTTTTTATTTATATTATTTTGGCAGGTCACATTAGTTACAGAAATGTACAAATGTTCCTACAATTTTGGGTTGTCATTGTAAATTTGTGTAGAATATAGAGGAACACTGAATGAATAGGGAAAGTTCATCAAATGCAGTAGAATTAGCAGTGAAACGAGAGAAGTGGTATTACTACTCCGTAGGTGACTGGTGACACCTTTCCTATGAATAGTGCCACAGTTTTGGAGGCCCTGTCTCGAAAAAGACATAAATCAGAGGTTGTCTTAAAAGGTCTTAATAATAAATAATATAAGAAAGGCTTCAAGCCATCAACATGTACAGTTTGGGAGAGAGGAGATATGATAGGAACATTTAAATACTGTATATCAGTGAAATTAGCAGAGTTTAGAGAGAAGAAGCATTTTCCAAACACAAGACATTTCTTGGAGCGGAGGAAAAAAGTCTGAAGTTGGAGGAGGAAAACTGAAAGGAAACATAAGGCAACATTCTGTACAGAGAGGGTCAGAAACACTTGGAAAAGTTTTTTCAACAGCGGTGGTAGGCACAAATATAATGACATCATTCAGAAATGCATGGAATAGGTACAGGTGCATTCATGGGCGGTTCTGGCTCTATTGGTACCCTGGGCGAACTGCCCCTTGACATCCTTCCCATCTCCCACGCGCCCCCACCTTGCCCCGCACCCCAACTCACCTCCAACAGTGTTCCACTGACGCACCTCCTCTAATGAGGTGAGTTGAATGCAACGGCGCTTCTTAGATGTTCGGGTCTTGCCGACAGCTGCAAATGCAGCCGACGAGACCTGAAGCTGCCAAGGAGCGCCATCGCATTCAACTTACCTCATCAGAGGAGGTGCATTGCTGGAACGCTGTTGGAGGTGAGTTTAGCAAGGGCGATGTGGGTGACAGCACCCCTCAAATAGATTGCGCCCTGGGCAATCGCCCACATCGCCCATCGGTAGAACCGGCTCTGGGTGCATTTTCAAAATCTAGTAAACAGTCATTCCATTGGGCAGACAAGGTGCTGTCAAGTTCTATGTCGCTGTCAATCAATATTACAATCACTGTAAATATCATTCTACTCACTTTGCCAACCAATTACAAAGGTGCATTCCTAGGATGACATTATTGACATTTGCTGAACCGTTTTACTAGGTTGGGCAATGCAATGGTGTAATCGAGCAATGTACATGCACAGTCAATTGAAGCCCAATAATAAGGGCTTATATATAAAAAGGGCTTGTTGCATAAAAGTGAAAGCTAGTGACAACGAGGCATGGTAGACTTTGCATCTACACGGTCACTTGGGGTGAACAGGATGTAATATAGTGCCATTTAGTCTACCACTGAAATAAAAAATAATGAGTTATACATTAGATTCTCTCTTACTCCTCTGTCTTTGCTGTCTCTAGGGGGTTATTGAGTAAAGTGAGAATTCGACTGTTGCATTCTCAAACAGTGGATTTTCATAGCAAATCCGTGACCACAACAACTTTAAAGTCGCAAACATGACAGTATTCCCAAAGCTAAAGTAAAGTGACAACTGCATCATTATTCTCATAATGAAGTCAGCTCTGCGACAGTAGCAGTCTATTGTGACCATCTTTACTTAAACTGCAACATGTCAGCTTGCAATCATTCATCTTATGTAAGGTAAATCAATTGATTAGCTAAATAATAATGTACATTCGCAAAAAAAAATTAAAATGATAAAAGTAGGTCTTACTGGAAGGTTGTCCTGATGTCCAGATTGGGAAGCTACCATTTTCAATAGGATCTGCCACTCAAATGGTATTTCCAATGCCTCCTATTACACCCGGTTCTTCTCTCCATCAGCCAAATCTCTCACATACGTGTCTTTACTATGAGAATATTGTTGCAGTCGCAACTATACTATAAGAATATTGTCACGATCACAAATTCAACATGGGAACATTGTAGCAGTCGTAACTCTAAAAATTGTCATGGTCACGATTTTACAATGCGAAATTTGTCACTCATAGTCATGGATTTTCTATAGGAATTAATGTAAATGTCAATCATATATATTACGCTTCCTCTTAGCCCCGCACAACCCGACTCAAGAAAGAAAAGGCGGGCTGACAGGGAAACAGACAGTGGGTAATTTAAATCTGTGCTTCCAGAAATATTAAATTGTCTCTATAAAGTGTGAAATGTATTTAGCTTTAAAAATTGGGCTTTTGGGGGATATTTTAAAAATAACTATTACCTAAAGCACCACAGCAAAGTGTGGGACTGGGTGAGGTCCATTTAACAACATGGCTGCTATCAGTAAAGATTGGAACAGACAGAAGGCAATGCAATCCAGGAATTTAACTTCAAAGATAAAATTTTTAAAAGAGCTATGTCTGAAAAACTGCCACACCAATTAAGAGCGTAATTTTCATTTTTTGGGTGTTACTGGTCCTTTAACACGTCAGTCTTTTGAATTCAGTTGGCTCAGTTCCGTCAGATAAAAATTGCTCCATGGTTTTTTATCTTGTGTGGAAAGAGTGACTGAAACAATCAGCTCTGATTTTCATTTTAATGACTCAAAAACAAATAGATTGATTCACGTCTGCAGTGGTTTAAAGTGTATTATTATACAGGAACATTTATTAGGAGGCAATCAAAGCATAACATATTTAGTGGCTACACAGGCCTGGGCAATAGTTATCAAAGGATGAAAGTAATTTTACTGTAATTCTGCACATTTTCCCCTTATTTATTGGAAATCGGATTGGTAAAAATGACATCAAAGTAATTAAAGGGTATGGAAAGTCAATTAACTATTTAATTTTTTTTATCCCAAAACAAACATTTTTCAATTATTATTATCCTCTGCGAGTTATATTTGTAGAGCCTTTAATTACAGCAGAGCAGTTCTGTGTTTATTTAAACATGGCGTACAAATACATAAGGCATGTTGCTCACGGTATATTATAATACAGCAAATTATGATTTTATTTATGTTTCATACACATCTCGCAGATTCATTGTTTGCAGTGTTACTGTGTGTTTCACCCATTTTCATCCTGTAACAAAATGACTTTAATCAGGTCTAGAATTTGTATTTTTTAACTTGGTTTTTCATTTTTATAAATACTACTGCAGATACAGTATCTGGATAAACCAAAATGTAAAGTTGACAAATTTTAGCAAAAGAAAAAAAAAAAGTGTAGAAAAGTTTGAGAAACTAAAACTGTCATTAAAATTGCAATGAAATTACTGGCAGGAAAAAAATGATCTAAACAGGTAAAAGGTAAAGTTACGGAATAATAAGGAATTGCTTGGAATAGCATTTCAAAGCCTTTTTTCTAAAATGAATTTACCCTTTTACCCTTGCTTTCAGACAATACAGAAGAGCAAATGCTCTGTTCAAGGTTGGAACACACCCTCTTTAACACAGCTCTGGTTCCACTGACTTTGTTATACACGTCATTAAGAAGACATTAATAAAAATGACTGTTATTTGAAAGAAAAATAATAATAAGTATACCCTTGAGACTGTTCCAGAACACAGAGCCTGGAGACGACAAAACCTTGGTTTAGGTCATTTTTTTTTTTTCTCTTGAAATTTTATTAAACTTTGTTGGCAATAGACACGATAAAGTGAAATAAAATATAGAGATATATATTTTTTCACTTTTTTCAGGATTCCGCTCAGCCTTATATGACTTCTGCACAATGAGCCGGCCTTGCTCATGTGATTCTGAATCCAACTGTCAGTTTGTTGTAGGCAAGGTTTAACTCTTCAGTTATTACTCACAGTTTGGAAAAAAAACATATATTTAAAGCCAGTCCTTGTTTCCCATTATTGTATTCCACAGTGTATTATTATATGTATAACAATGCAGAGCTTGACAGCATTCCAACACTCTTTCTGTAAAATTGTACTTTGTATTTTCTCACATTTCCAAAAGCTTGCCACCCTCTAACCTCCTAATAGCCAAATTCTATGGTGGTCTTTCTATAAAGGAGAAAACAAATCTGGATGTACACTCAAAGCAAACAGCTATTATCTGTGCAGCAGAATAGTTCATTTCTTAGTAGCAGAGGCTGTAGTTTGCAGATCCCGAAAATGAGAATCGCCAGAAACAGCATACGTTTCCTATTTGCAGTCATGGGAGGATTAAAATGTACTTAATAATGGCACTTAAATGTGTATGATATGGAGAAGCTGGAAGTGGCCAATGGGAGTGGATTCAGTTTAAAATAATGATTCCTTTTGTGCTGCCCTTCCAAAAATGATCAAATGAAATTGTTCTTTTGAAGAAATATTAGCTATTTTTTAGAGAAATGGATATGAAGGTTAGCATCAAATAATTTAGTCATAATTGAGCTAGCTGAGGTTTAAAAGTAAGTGTATAAAATATGTGTGCATGGTGTATTATTCATTGAGGAATTAAAAATTGTGCATAGCTTTTAAAATGTCATCTACTTTTAAGCAGTCTGCTAAATCAGATGCTCAAATGTGTCATGTTAATCAGAAAAAATGTGTGTTTTGCTCACTAAACTAAAGTAGCTAAGGTAAGATCTCCATTATTATATCTGCGATGGTATATTCTACTAAAGAAACATACAGCAGTATATATTTTAAGCAAATAAAGTGAAGAGTATTATCAATTTTTCCATTATTATAAATAGATCATGGGTAGGTCATATTGCAAAGCAAACCCAAATAAATAGGTGAAACATGTAGCACTAAAACATAAAGGTCCAAATCAATAATGTGGGAAAGGCCATATTGTAGCATTTATTGCACAGTTGCCTCGGTTTGTGGTTGCAAACATAATGAGCATATCTAAGCAATCATATTCTGTTGGAGCATTGAACTACGTTACTACATAAGTAACTACAGTACGTTACTTGAGTAACATTGTTTCAATCCTTGTATGTCCTTATGTACATATGTAGAATTGACAAATATCTATCATCTATCTATCTATCTATCTATCTATCTATCTATCTATCTATCTATCTATCTATCTAACTACTCTTTTCCAAAATGGATGTGCTCCGTCTACGAAATGCTGGGTTTTGGCAGAGGCCTGTCGTATAGCAGAATGGTGGTAAAGTGGCAAATGGATTGGGGATAAGCAGTTGCTGATCTGAATAATTAAGGAGCGAAGGAAAAGCATTTGGTATAGTTACATCCTAATTAGGACAAAATTTATTAAAATTGAAAATATCGATATTGACCATTTTTACCAATATGCGATATTGGCGATATCGCGTTGTTCGCCGTTTTTCTGATATCACTATATCGATATTACCGATATCGGCTGATTTTACCGATATCGTGATATCGGAGCCGCGATATCACAGATTTTCACTGAAATCGCAATAACAGAAAAGCGATAATGCGGATATCGCAATATCGCCAATTTTTGCCGATATTGTGATATCGAAATCTGTTAATCTGTTCATTTCTATGTATAAAATTAGGTCTTTTTGGATCCAAGCACACCCAATTATCCTCATGGATTACATAGGTGCTACCTTAAGGTTTAAACAATCATGATTCAACAAAACAGAGGAAAAAGAAACCTTAGTGGTGCACTCAAATTTATTTATAATTTAACCGTGTTATCAATATAAGATTTGAAAGACACACAAAAGAGGGTAAGAGGGTACAGGGAAATTAAAAAGAATTAAAAATATCTCATTGCAGAGAATTATCTGCTATCTGAAACTGTGACACCTGCAGGATCTTTATAAACCGGCAAACGGACTTTACCTACTCTTGACTCACAAGAAATCTGGTCTTTTACTCATATTGGAGCCTGAGCCATTTCCTATAGCTTACAATAACTTTCTGACTGCCACCTGACACTGACTGGTATTGTAAACACTTTAATATTATTTAAATACTTTTTCGTTATTCAAAAATCCCATGAGAACTAATACCTACTAATTAACTTTGTAATTGAATTACTTGTATGTGTTATACTATCAGTTGTAAAAAATCTATGACACAGTTTCAGCTAGCAGATAATTCTCTGCAATGAGATATTTTTAATTCTTTTTAATTTCCCTGTACCCTCTTACCCTCTTTTGTGTGTCTGTCAAATCTTATATTGATAACACGGTTAAATTATAAATAAATTTGAGTGCACCACTAAGGTTTCTTTTTTCTCTGTTAATTTCTATGGAGATAATCATTATATTGCTGAAAAATCGATATCACAATATCAATATTGGCAATATTGGAAAATTGCAATATTTCAAAAAATTATCCAATATCGCTAAAAATTGATCAATATCGATATTGCAATAATGGCAAAAATTGCAGATATCAGTAAAAAAATCATCTGATATCGCAATATTCAATTTTAATAAATTTCATTTATAGTTATATATACAAGGGCTATATCCCAAACAGCAGTGGCTGGCAAGCCAAATGGAAAGTTTGAACAACATACCACATATATAGTAGCACACTAATAGCAGAGATAACAATTAGTAGCTATCATAACCAAACACAGTGAGAAAATAGCAACACTTACAGAGAGAAGACAAACAATACCCGGCCCTTCTAGAAAACACACAAAACTCAGCAGAACTCAAAGCCAACATATAACAGGATACTCGAACCACGCACCACAAATCACTTATCAATGATACCTGATCTAGCCACTAAATAACACTGGTTTCAGCTGCTTTCACAGCACTTACAACTGACAATTGCAACACTGCAAAAATCACCCAATTCTAGAGATCATTGATAACTGATCTCTACCTCGGTAACCAAGGGGGGTAGGGGGCATGAACCTTAACCAAGGGGGTCAAGACCATGGGGTGTGGGGCCTGAGATGGAAGAAGAAATATTCAAACACAAACCAACAATAACAAACTAATAACCAATCAGTAAAAAACTAACAGTAAACATCCAACACTAAAAAAAAAAATCAACAATAAAAAAAAAACAATCAATAAAAATTACAAACAACTAATTTATTACCAGTTTACCACCCCCTCTCGGTAGTGATCCCCCCATCCCCCGCATATTGGTTGGTGGGAGTGGGGGGATAGGGGTCCCAGAGACCCCTTCTTTTTAGTACTAAATGCCCCATACCACAAGGAGGCAGGGGGTAGAGGGGATAGCTATCCCCCCACCTAGAGGGTGTAGGCATGCCCATCACCTAGCTTAGCACTAAGTGGGGGGTGTTGTTGTGGGGAGGTGTGGGGGTTCCAGGGACTCTATTAGATGGTGGTTGCATACTTTAATTATTTCCATAATGCTACTATTACAGTAACACTATATAAATAATTGTATTTTAATCCAGTTAACCATTTACTTGCTAGTTAATTATTTTTAATGGATTTAAAGGCAGTTTAGGAATTTATGCTGTTAGCAATGATTGTTTAGTATACATTGTTGTGGTTAGTGTTTGTTTTGAGATATTTTGATTTTGTGTACTTGTACTAGTTTAGTAACAGTTTGCAGCTTTTGATGTGTTTGTGTTTTTTAATGTTAGTGCTACAGTTTAGCCTAGGTCTAAATGGTTTTCTCCAGGTCTAGGGAAGTGAATCATTTTGAGCGATAAGTTTTAGCTTAGATAAGCAAGAAAAGTTTAGTAAATAGCCCTTAAGTGATATTGATTATTCAATGTTTGAATAATATTGCTCAAAATAGGATATATCAGTAAAAAGCAGTGATACTTTTTAGTAAATTTGGGAAACCATCAAAAAGAGGAAAAAATGGGAAAATGATTTCCTTTCCTCTTTTCCAACAATTTGACTTTAGTAAATATGCCCGTAGTTTCATAATGCCAAACAAGTCCTTCCACCAAGGCCTATTATCCTGCAATATTGATCCAGAGGAAGGCATAAAACACATATGGCAAAAGCCATTTGTCCTCCAAATATGGTAATCAAAATAATTAACTGAATCACATGACCCTTCTTTTTTTTTTCATGGTCTGTTGAGGGACTCAGAGCTTCTCGCCATCTCTGTTTGTTTAGCCTTTTTTGGAGTTGGAATTTGGTTAGAGTCATTATGGCTCAACTGTAGATATATTTTTTCAAGGTCCTGGATATTTCATGCTTTTTATTTTTCTTGAATTAAGTCTGGTTGGTGGGTGGGGATTAGGTCAAGTTGGGAGGATCCATTTGATGTCCTGTTTCAGTGGATAAAGAACTGTTATCTCCCCCACCAGTTACTCTGAACTTTATAATATAATATTCTGTTTAATAAAACAAAATAGTATTATGTAGTTTTCTTTTTCATTAATTTAAAAATATTGTATATTTCCAAGATTGTTTTAAAATAAGATTTCTAAAATGAATGAATATTGTGTTTTCATCAATACTTAACATGTACACAAAAAAAAACTATCTTTAAAAAATATTTTTTTATAATAGCTGCAAATCAGGATAACTGTTGAATTGCCAAAAATACAAGTGTTCATAAAATATTTTACATTTATATCATATGTTTACAAGCCTCCTAATCCTGCAAATTTTATCTGCATGATATTTTAATATGCATATTAGAGCAATTGGTTTTGTCATGGATTCACATGCTTAAACACACAAATCTGAAGTATTCTGTGGTTTCACTTGTAGCAGAGTGTAGAGGCTCAGTTCAGCTTTAGTGGATTTAATTAGAATAAACAAATTTAAGTGGATCAGGATAGCAGTACCGAAATTCCACGTTTATTTTCATCTGTCGAATAATGCCTGCACTACCGATTTTTTGGCTTGTCTTACAATCCACTCCTGCAGTTTGGGTTGACACAAATTTGCTCATCTCACAGGGCAATGAACTGGAATTAGATATCACCACAGGGATTCTAGATAAATCCAAGAGGGCTAAAAACCTTGAAAACAATGTATGGCTTGTATTTAAAGAACACTGCTTTAAAACTATGGGATTTGGTGTCTTATGTTTCATTAACTGCTTTTATCTGTAATCCAAAATCTCTTTTTGCTTCACTAGTTACAGACTAACTAGAAATGTTAGTTTATGTTAACAAAATGTTTATATCCAAACATAGACATTTTTTTTCAGATTGTAGACAAGTCTGTTGTCAATCTCTGTGTATAGAAAAATTATGATATTTATTACATGGTTGCAAATAATGGTAAATGTTTAATATAACAATTGCACAATAATTTTATCAAAATTAACCCAACATGCCTACATCAGTATGCTAAATTAAATGAGAACCAAGCAACTCATCTTCTCATCCTATTTCTTTCTGACTGACTACACCACACTAGGCATTTGACAGTGTTCGCCACTGTCCACCTGTTCAGCATGTGTATTCTCCACTTAGTCAATACTGAGAAGTGAATTTGCAGCTATTTTGGTAATGTGACTTGAATTGTAGGGAAGTGAATTCTCAGTTTAGTCAATAAGGCTCTATATTCACTAAAGTCCGAATTGTTGCATATAGGTGCAAATTCGCTCGATAAAGACAGTCGCAATAGGCTGCTACTGTCGCAGTCACATCTTTATAATGAGAATATTGTTGCAGTCGCGACTTTATGATGGGAAAATTGTCGCAATCTTAACATTAAAAAATTGTTGCGACTTTACAATGGGGAAATTGTCTATTGTAGACTGTTTATCTTTATTTGGTGACTGGACAAAAGACTGGAAAATTTGAATGAAAAGATAATTATGTAAAACCATAAACTAGAGATGAATTATACCATACCTATATTTATCTTTTGGTTATCTTTAGATAATCATAAAATTAACTCTAGAAGAATCATAACTACCAATGTATATTTTATAATAAATGCAAAGGACCTATGCACTCCTGCCTGAGCATTATGTTTCTTTTCAATATAAATCTCTTTTTTTATGTCACAATAAAAGATTTATTAAAGAAAGGATGATAGTATCTGCATTAAGGGACGCACAGACAGTTTGCAATTTCAGTATATAGTAATAGAAAAGACACCTTCTCTTTGTTTCCTTGCTTTATTAGTTTGTCATAATCCTTAGACATGCTGAGTATGGCCAGTAACTTACTAACTAACTGATGTATGGTAAATGTGCAAAGACTGAACAGTCTGTTTTTTGTTCATTACCCATAATCTTCTGGTTCTTCCTGTTCTTGGCCACCTGATAGCTTCTCTATATCTGCATTTCTGTAATCCTGTATATTTACCAGAAGCTGTAGTGGACATTTGAACATTTAGGGGGTTATTCAGGAAGCTCCGAAGTGAGGCGCGTAGTGTTCGCCTCAATTCGGAAAAACTGACATGCGCATGCTGATGTCCTGCATGCGGACATCAGCATGCGCATTAAAGGGATTCCCCTCCCGGCGAGAGCACTCGAGTCTCCTCGCCGGGAGGGGAATCCCTTTAATGCGCGTGCTGATGTCCGCGTGCAGGACATCAGCATGCGCATGTCAGTTTTTCCGAAGTGAGGCGAACACTACGCGCCTCACTTCGGAGCTTCCTGAATAACCCCCTAAATGATTGTAACCACCCACTATCTTCCATGTCAATATTTCTCTTTTTCTATTGCCAATGTAATATTTATTATAAGCATGTCAATGTTATATACTTTGTTGGCGTTATGTACAAAATCTTTAAAAACTGTTTATACTTACTGTGTTTTGTGGACACACACACTAACTTGTATCCCGTATGGGGTTTGCTGTAGAAAAAGGTGCAACATACCAGATCATTTTTGATGTACAGCGATCAGTTCAATAAGGGCTAGAAACAACTGGGTTGAGGGAAAAAGAACTGACAGGTCTACTGTATCACAGTGATACTCTGATTCCCATTATCCACCAAGGCCTGAAAAGATTTCTGCTGGCTATAGGTAATATAAGTGGTGTATTAGATATTTGATTTCTGACCATTTATGCTTCTTCAGACCTTGAAATGTACACAAGTCAGATTGAACTGCAGTGTTACTTTATTTTCCTATGTAGTTTGCTGCAGTTTTTTTCTTGTTTTAATTTTTGTTTTTTAAATTTAAATATGCTTCATTTAAATAGAAGAATAACAATTTTTATTTCTCCTTTCACACATGACAGCATATCTGCAGAAAGCAATGCACCTTGCTGTTTGCTTGGAAAAAAAAAGAATCCGCTTTTAACACGCACAAATTAGCTGAAGGGAAAACAATAATAAATTATGCGCTTCTCAAAACGTGGAATATTACGCTATATTTCAATGGTGCTAGTTCATAGCATTAAAAGAGTAGACAATTTATATTGTTTAATGAGTGTTTGTAATGAATGTGTTTATTAAACTAGCAAAGCAACGTGCTAATGTTTGGGAGCTTAATACACATCTTAAAATGTGCTAAAAACAAGAGAAATGACAGTTCCTGCAGCATATTCGCTACAGATGTAAAACTTAGTTTTTATTATGTTTTTATCTTTGTCACCTTAATGGGATATTTATTAAAAGTTCAAAGTAATGGGAAATATAGGCTTTCTTTACCCAATGTGCCATATTCTTACCATTCCACTGTATTTTTAAGTGTTTTGCCATGTACCAGTTTAGGCATGTTATCATCTCATAAATGTAGACAACAAAATTGACTTGAGAAAATGTGTTTTCACGTGGAATATAAAGTTTAGCGGAAAGAGGCAGAAAAAGCATAAATAGAATGAAGATGATGATTATCCGTTCAGTCACATCTGCCTCTCGGTCACTTTATGGATCCTCGTTCTCCATGCCTTTCTGTCTCCACCCACCATGAAAAATGGAAAATCTTTTTTCTGACAGTTATTTTATAGGATTTTCTGATTTCTATCTTACACTTGTTTGATAGTAGTGAACAATACTGAAAAAATATGGTGCTT
Source organism: Pipa parva (assembly GCA_019650415.1). NCBI lineage: Eukaryota > Metazoa > Chordata > Amphibia > Anura > Pipidae > Pipa > Pipa parva. The sequence continues at coordinate 21,935 of WMED01003336.1, forward strand.
AACAACTTTCTGATCACTTTTCCCTTTAATAAGTATCCCATAGTCTTGTAGCAGAAGTTAAGGAAGTTTAACTTTCCTGCATTATATTATGGGGCATCCATAGTGGGCAGCAAAATCTCCTTTACATTACTTACTTCATTTTCCATTGCCTTTATCATTGAATTATCAAGACTCAAAGTGGAAAAAAGTTAGATAATTTAAAATAAAATGATTATAATTGCTCAGCGGTTAGCACGGTGCCTTGCAGAAATGGCTCAGCAGTAAGCATGGTGCCTTGTAGCAATGGCTCAGCAGTAAGCACGGTGCCTTGCAGCAATGGCTCAGCGGTTAGCATGGTGCCTTGCAGCAATGGCTCAGCGGTTAGCACGGTGCCTGGCAGAAATGGCTCAGCAGTTAGCAGGGTGCCTTGCAGCAACGGCTCAGCGGTTAGCACGGTTCCTTGCAG
>WMED01003337.1:0-22376 GCA_019650415.1 Pipa parva
CCTTGGCTGAATCTAGTGAGGCTATTGTTCTTGTTCCAGTGTTTGTATGTTTCACTTGTACATTAGTGTATAGCCTTCTAATATTTGTTGATGTTGTGTGAGCAGATATGAACCCTGATTGATCAGGATGTATGATTGTATGAATTACTTTGGCTAATCTATTTGCCAGTACTTTTGCTAGAAGTTTGACATCTGAGTTCATTAGGGAAATTGGTCTATAGGAGTCTGTATGTGTTGGATCCTTACCCTCCTTAAGTATTAGTACTATGGTTGCTAAGTAGTGGGAGGTGGGTAATGCTCCTGTCAGGTGATTCATGTAGGACCTTTAATAAATTAGGAATAGCTATGCTTGCCATTGTTTTATACCAGGCTGAGGGAAATCCATCTGGGCCTGGAGTTTTATTTGCTGGGGTTGCTACTAATGCTGTTATTAACCCTTCTTCTGTAATATTAACAGGTTTAGCATAGTTAACCTTTTAATGCAAATACTTATCACATGAAAAGGAGTTTAAGAGGGATTTTCATATTCACAAAGTCTACCATTTTGCTTTTTTAACAGTACTATACAGTAAAAGAAATTTATAAAACTGTTAATGAAAATCCCCCCCAAAAATAAAACATTTGGCTAACATGAACTCTACAAGAGGAAGGTAGCAATTTTACATAAGGCAAACTTGGCATGCCTTTGGCTCTAACTCAGTTGCAGAGATTAAAAAAGAAAAATTACAGTAGAAGAGTTTTAGTGGCAAACAGTGCAAGTGTCACCAAATACTTACTTTTGTCCACTGGACCAGCAGGCATCATTTATGGGGTGATAACTACTTTTAGATGGGTTATATTCTGTCCTTTCTTCTGATGCTTCTGGCTTACAAGCACCAAAGAAACTGAAGTAAAAAAGTTTAAATGTAAAGTTAAGTGTCAGAAAGATTTAAAGATTTTCAACACGGACCTTGAAAAAATTAGAGCTTATACTGTGATCGTTTGCTAAGTTTTGTTACCGCTATGTTCAGTTTGACCCAAGGTTCTTTTAACTGAAGTAGCCACCAAAACTGTAACAGTGAGATAAGTGAAACTATCATTTCAGTGAAAACAATGATGATGGCAATGTATTGCAGCAAAAAACAAAGCAGCAAAGGTAATCAATGTACTCCACTACTGGAATTTCAAGCCTCCAGAAGGTTATGCAATAATTAAAGCCCTGAATTTGTTTGTATGTATGTAAGCAAGTAAGTTATGCAGCGCTGTACAATTCAACAATACAATTATAATATAGACAAGGGAAAGTTCTTAACACAGAACAAGTGAAGTTAATTACAAGCATAAAATTACGAAGAGACATCTCTCTACGTGCCAGAGGGTTACTGAAACAAGAGGATGGAGGTCTTTGCCCCACAGAGCTTACAATCTATGCTACATTTTACTTATTAAAATGGGACCATTTATCTAAAGTAAGCATATCTAGAATTTAAGGCTGTACCTGGCAACTGTTTTCTTAGGCTTAGCAGATTCCTCTGTAGAGGTTGAGGAGGGACTCTCTTTGCATATAGTTTCCGCTTTTTTTTCTGTCTTTACTTGAGCTGATTTTGGGGCTAAAAAAATACAACAATCAAAGTAGAAAATATTTGACATAAAATTCCAAAGCTCTTTATGTTTAATACAAAGCTAAATCACTATTTTCACACAGATGTAAAACCAAAGGTTTCATATCTTGAAATGTAATAATTGAGATCAGATATAAATACTCACTAAAGAAGGTGCTGAATTGTTTTACTGGCTTTGCCACATCTACTTTATTCTCCACTTCCTCTTCATTTTCCTCCTCAACATTTTTTACTTTTTTGGTCTTTTTGTTAGATTTCGGAGATGTTTTGTCTGGGCTGATTTTCTTTTCAGACTTTGCTTTTGATACAATTGTCTCTTGACCATCAGATTTTGAGAGCTCTTTTTCTATGCTAGCATCACCTTTATTTTCAGAATTTAAATCTTCTCCTTTCACTTCAGTTGTTCCACTCGGAACTAAATCAGCACTTTTCAATGTATTAACATTATTCTTCTCTTCCATTGACACATTGTGGCTTGTCTCCATGGGATCCCCTTCTTGCACATCCTCTACTATTTAATATAAGAGCATACAATTTAAAATGAGTTATATTGATTATTGACTGAAGAATAAAACCTGGTGTAGATAAGGAAATTTCAGTGACATGGCTGAATAATTGGTAATTGTGCCTGACAACAGCAAATGTCCTTGGCCACTAAGGATAAGATAAGAACCTTACGTGGAACACAATAATCATGAGAAGGATCTTATTGAAGGGTTAGAGTTCCTGGCTTGTTATGCCTTGTTATTCTAAACCCTGGAGAATGGTAATGTGTACACATCTAGAAATACAAAGTAAAATCTATATTACACTTATTCCTATCTACAGTACCAAATAAAATATGTGTTGGAAGAAATAAATTTTTATAAAAATGTCCTGCCTCCAGATGTAACAGCTAAATTCCCCAATGTCTGTATAGGCAATACTGAGGGGTCTGGGAATCAGGAAATATTACAATATGCCAAGGAACACTTGCTTGTCTCTGTCCTCTGACGCTTCACTCCCTGGATTTCTGAATCTTCATTGGGTGGATTTAATTCATCAGTAGAGGTTTCCAATTTCCGTTTTGGCAACTGTTTACGGGCTGTGGGAGAAAAAAAAAGCAAGTGAAAATATCTCCCTAACATTTATTATTTTTATATTTTAAACTTGCGGTAATAAATACTACAAAGCAACTAGTATTCTAATCTTGCAACTCTTAAACTGACAAGGAAACATCTCAGTAATGTATTACCTGTCTTTCTTTTGGGAATACCAGAAGGTGAAATGCCTGGAGAATCTGAACATAAAGGGCTATCAAGTGATTTGCTACTGCATGGAGATGTGAATTCCTGAGAAGTGTCAATCTGTGGAGTTCCTTCAACTTTTATTTCCTTTAAGAAAAGTGAGAAATCTTCTATTGTAGTTACACTTATTTTTACATTCTTCTCATATAAAGCATCAAAATAATATGAATTTTCCTATATAAAATGGATGTTATTGTAATTACTAGTATAAATCTAAATAAATACTTTGTTTTTTGTAGCCTAACAACCGAGTCAAGCAAATACAGATGCAGAATTCTGACATAATATTGCTTTTGTGCTTGCGCGATTTTCAAGAGGAAGCAAAGATGATCACAGTACTGCATGGAGGAGAAAAAGTGACAGGTGTTTTGACAAACAGGAAACAACGCTGGAGGTAAGATAGCAGTCAATAAGTATTTAAAACCCCCCCTTTCAGAATCACCTCTATTCCAACATGCATTTAATGTCCCTTTAATGGAGGGAAAAAAATAAATTACCTATAACATAACAGCAAATTGCGAAGTTAAAAGGTGATGAAGGTTAAATTATACACCATTCTGCTTCAAGTATAATAATAATTCTAAAAAACCAAGATTACTTTATCACATTCAGTAATTTAATGGCTTCACAGACCCTCAGTCTAAAATGCATTAACCTGTACACTGTTTTTAAATATAGGCTATAACTACATTGCACAATTTTTCTGTACAAACTTTCGTAATTATACCCAACCTTTAGACAACTTTCTCTGCCAGTCCCATTGATTGTGAAAAAGTGCTGATGGTTGCACTAAATTACTGACTAGGCAAAGCACTACAGAGTGCTACATAATTTTGCATTATAACAAAAAGCTTGCTGAACTAGCTCACCTTTGATATCTTTGGTGTTTCATTAACAGCATCATTCTTCAGTAGTTCTTCATCATTAGTTTTTTTTGGAGTTGTTTGAACTGTTAAATTCTCCTCTTCTTCACTGTCACTTTCCAATACCCGCGCAGACTTTTTTGAAACTTTTTTGACAGGGGACTCTGTGTCTCCACACAAGGAACTGCCATTTCGCTCTTTTAAAAGACGCTCAGAAACACTAAAATCACAACATTAAATGAAAAGGCATTTATTCATAACACTTGTCTGATTTTACAGATCACTGCAATGCTAACTGGGATGCCAACCTCAAGTACAGTCAATTATTTTAAAACAATGCTGGGCATTACTGCTGGACAGATAAATGCATTGCAGCAAAGAAAAAAATAGCTTTTTTTTATTAAATAGAGGCTGTTATTAATTAGTAAAACAATAAATACTTTATTTTTGCTTACCGACTACAGCCCTGTGCATATGACAACACAAAAGTAATCCCGCACACACATACATAAAAAGAAAATAGATAAAAGTTGCAGCATTACAAAACTCACTTTCAAAAATAAATTATTCACTAATAAGCTGTCTGTGTGTGAATGCTACATATAACGGGAAACATTTGCATGTAAGTGGCTGGTCCATTTGAAGAGTTTAAATCACATGTGGTACTCTAGTGTGAATAAGGGAAAATCATTAATTGTTGTTGCCATCTAAAACAGGCCTACCTACAAAACTGACAAATAGAACCAAAAGGTTGTAGAAAAGTAATCCTTTCTGGAAATGGAGATTATACATGGTGTCTTAGAAAACACCGCTCACTGTCTGTACAATTGCTCATTGCCATTGTGCAATGCTCATTCATACTATTTCTGATGTGTGTGAATACCACTAATAAGAACTACACTGCACATCTTCCCTAATAAATCAGTACCCCTCTGGCATAAGGGGCTATCAAGTGTCATGGAAATGTGAAATCCTGAGAAGTGGCAATCTGTGGAGTGTCTTCAACTTTTATTTTCTAAATAAAAATAAAAAAATTTCTGGACTGTGAATACCACTCAGAATGATTCCACTAAATGCCTTAACTAATAAATCAGTGCAATCTCCCAGCAGTGTGCCACAAAATAATGAATTAAAGCAATACATATACAAATATTTCTCATGGAGGTGAGTAATGGAGAACAGATAGTGGATTGCCTGTGAAATATTGGGTGTTTGTGGTATGTATCTTCAACATTTCTCACTTTACCCCCAAATGAGTTTTTTTAGTGTATACTCTGAGTATGGCCTAAATTTGGGGGTATTTTCTATTGGCATGTATGCTGAATATGAACATTAATAATTACAGGTACAGAAGCAAAATACAAGATAATTATATGAATACATCAACGTGGCTTAAACTGCATACATAAAAAATTCTAGTATATGAATGTATTTTTTGCTTGGAAACAGAGCTTACTGGCAAAATGTGTTCATACTGACATCTACTGGTTATACTTCTTAACAAAAGGCATTTTACACAGAATACATGATACAGAGCTCATCAAAAAAACACTAAACAAAATATTAAAATATTTTATGTACAATGGTGACATGCATACAATAGAAGATGTGCAAGTAGTCAAAGCAACTAGGAAGACACTCAGGAATCTCAGGAGTTCCGTCCAAACACTCGAGAATGCACGGAAATGAAGGATGAGATCCACTGATTGATGCAACCATTTAATAAAGGGTATTGCTCCCAAAACATGTAGAGTGCTTAATAAACGGGTAGTTGCACTACTACTTTTTGTATCAACTAATGTGACAGCCATGTTCACATCCAGACATTGCCTGTTCTCTAAATGATATTTTCAGCAATATGAAGATTTCAAGTTTTCATACATGTACAGTATATTGATATGGCTTATATTTCTTTTTTTGTAAGTCACTTTATTTTTAATAAATGAAATAAAACACCTATAGGTAAGTATTTACCCCTTAAGAATCACCTCTGATATAAACATGCCTTTAGTTCTCCTTTAATCTCAGATAATATGAGGATCTATGTAAACAATATTTAAGAATAAGGGCCCTAGAGACTTTTATAGTTGGTTGGAATATATAAACATTTCCTTACTTATGATTAGTGGACCATACCTCACATTTAATTCTTTAAAACAGTGATTTACAAGCATTCAAACTCTAGATTTTGCAGCATTAACTCCATGTAAGGCTCCATCAGTCAACAGACTAAAGCACACAGCGATTGCTTTGCAACATCTGTAACATCCCAAATCACCGATTACTACTAAATGTTTCATTAGGCTGCACTTATCCTAGTTAGAAACTACAAAAAGTAGTTACAACAATAGTGTACAATTAATCTAATAGAAAATATAATTACATAAAATTTATGAAGAAAATATTGTACTTGCAAACTATCATGTTTCACCAAAACATCACACCTCAAAAACAAGGGACAAAAGGTGATGTATGCATGTGTATAGTACCTTTCTTCTATTTTTTCTTTTTTCTCAACTTCCTTTTTTAATTTTTCTTCCTTATTCTTATTTTCAGTCCCTAGCTTAGGCTGGAAAAATGACCTACAATAAAAAAAAGAGAGATATATGTAGGCAGAATGAAAAAAGGACAATTCACATTTAACGCACAAGACATTAAGGTTTTACAATTTTTATAGTCTTTAAAAATCATATGTCGCTTTTAAGAATGCAAAACCTCCACAATTGTCACGACATTAAGTTATGAAATAATGCTTCATTGTGCTATGAATTTAGATTATTTATTAAATCTGACATCCAAAACTTACTTTATTGTTCGCTGCATATTGTATAGAAACCAAGGTGGTGAAGGCTTTTCAATTTAGAAATAACTATAAAAAAAAATATATTCCAAAGTTAAACTATAAAAATGGACAATTAAATAACAATTAAAAACATATTTTGCATTAAATATTTATATACAGCTAGATTTTCACAAAATAGAATGCTTTTGTCTTCAGATGCATAAAAGTATCTATTTTAATACAAAAAGCACAAAATAAAAATCATCTAGTATGCAGTTATCCCTGTAGCAGGCTATTTAGAATAGAAAAAAATTAAATATAAATTATTCTTTTAAAATAAAACATATAAACACAGTAATGCATTTAATAAATAGGTATTGTTTTGGTACTCTACTCATTTGAATTTTAAAGGAACAGTCTGGGCAAAAAACAAAACAAACAATCACCTTTACTTATGTTATTTACTAACTTTTATTAAATGCACTTTATTATCAATTTAAAAAAAAAAAAAAATTTACCTGTAAAGAAGAGCTGCACAGCACTTCCGTGTTGCTGACTCCATCCTAAGTTGTCCCGATTCACCCGATCCCTCTAAGATACGCAGCCCTCTCCAGCCGCGCTGATAATGAAGCCCCACATTAGCATTTCCTATGACACATGGGAGAGCTTGCACATCATTCAGGGAGGATGTGTTGATCACGTGCATACTTTCCCATGTGACATAGGAAATGCGAAGGCTGAAGAGGACTGCGCATCTTAAGAGAGATCGGGTGAATCGGGACGCCTCAGAGTCGCCGACACATCTATTGCCAAAGTTAGGTAACAGGCCATGGGGTAGGCAGCCTTGCTCACCCCCCACCTCCCTGTCCCGGGTTCTTAGCACTACAGCATTCTTTTCTTACAGGAAGTTGAATGCTTTTAACTTCCTGTGAGAAAAACTCTGTAGCACTAAGGCTAAGCGCTAGAACAGATGGAGCCGGAACAGGAGGAAGGAGGGGGTAAGCACCAAGATAGCGACCCCCTCTTTCAGAGGATGGGGTGTAGGAAGGAGAGGGCAGCACAGTGTGGGAGGGGGTGTTGTGGGGGAAGTCTGGCCCTCTAAAGCCATTCCTATTTCTCATGTGGCTCCATGGGAAAATTAATTGCCCACCCCTGGTCTATGGAATACAATTCATATCATGTAGGGTGACAACAGCTGTCTATATTACAAATTTTTGCACACACCGATCACCTTGCAGATTTTTATTGCAACTAACAAGATGCATATAACAAGGGAAAACAATCAGGTAGTCAAATGTAAAGAAAGTTATTGATGCCAACTGTTACACAATAATGTGGGAATGAATAAAGCTGCAGCAGTCAAAATCAAATCCGGGTATTTTGACAGCAGGTTCTCTGTTGACTGGCCCACACATTTTAAAGCCAATAATGTAAAACACAGCTGGAATGATTGGAAAGGCATGGAATCATAGCAACGGCATACATTATTTAAATTTTTTTTTTTTTTTGGAGGGGGGGGAGGGGGAGGAATGACAATCAGAAATGTGGTTCATTATATCAACTGCAATTGCTATTATTTAAACTGACTGGTTACTATAGTGTAAAGTGTGAATTTACTCTCGGAATATTACATGTATTCGTTTACATTCATTTTACACTATAATACCATCATGTTCACTATAATAAAAATAACCTGCAGTGCACATCACAACAGATCAAAAGACAATGAAAAACTCAGTTTGTCCATTTTTTTTGTGCATGGTCCTGGTTTATTAGCCCAAAGCCTATGCCCTTCATCCCACCTACAGCACTACCAGCTGAGTCTACAGCAATACTTTATGAGCTTTAACCCTACCAGCCCTGTACATTAATAGCTAACTTCCCTGGCACTACCTGTAAAACAGTGCCAAGCCAGCTGCGTGCCAGTTCACAGAATGTAACACCCCTTCCCTGGCAAGGAATACAAGACTTTAGCAGCAGCAGCAGAAACCTGATGTGTATCATCCCGCTAATTAGTGACTATTACACATGGTGAGACACTAAATACCTGTGGGCTGTCACTTTCCCGCCGTAGTAGGCTAGGGTCTCCCCCGTCCTATTCAGCCAATGCTTAATTTTCGCGCGCAATCTACCACAGCAACAAGAAAAGAAGAAAGCGCCAACTTCCGGCGCAGAACCTTGCAGTCGCTGAGAATGACGTTCCAAGAAGATGCCCTACTAGGAGGCCATTTTTGAACAGGGCAGGAGCAAACCTGTACATAGATGAAAGTGTAGTGCAGTCGTTTATTTATGTATTTATTCATACATCCAAGGAATAGGTTTAGAAGTATGAGATAATAAGTATTACGCCATTCTGTCACCTAACTAGATAAAGCTGATATCTATAAACACAGACATGATATAAAAGGGGCATGTCTGGGAAGGCTTTACAAGATTTACTGAAAAATATTAGGGTAGATTTTAAGTTAAGTAAAAGTCCTATTAAGTAAGAATATGGCAGTGCCCTGGTCCTAGCAGCACTTTACTGACTGCGTTATGTTATGGAACTATAAGCTAATAAATCCTAAGCCCATCTCCTACAACTTTTATCATATTCCACTAACTGTACTGTGGAAAGATTCTATTTCTATGTCACCATGTCCCTAGGTCATGTCACTTAGTCGCCATCACCATTGTCACTTTTGAATGGTTTCAGTACGCAACATGGAAGCCCTGCCAACAACCCCCCAATTCGCCAGTCTGAAGTGGCAAACTCAAACAGGTGAATGGAGAGCAGTTCACCTAATTCAGGGGTCGGCAACCTTTCGGGCTGAGGGGGCCATATATGTGCGGCTCCCTCAGCCCTTTTGAATATGGAGCCACTGATATCACATGGGGTTCCGGATTGGCTATCAATCCGGACTTACGGTGACATCAGCAGCTCCTGATTGGCTAGCAATCCGGAAGCGCTGAGAGAGCTCTCTCTCTTTACAGTGAATGGATGTATTTCGTATGGAGCACAAAAATGAAGAATGCGCTGGAGGTAATCAAAAGAAGAGGAAAAAATTTCCCCTAGCGTAATACAGTTTTTAAACAGTCAATTATTGTGAAGTGCACACACCAGTGAGTTTTTTGCCACTAAAAATATTTGGTTAGTGGCATAACACTAGAAGTTCACCATATACCTTCTAGCGATATTCGCTGCTCACTAAAAAATCCAAAAAACTCACTGTTGTGTGCACTTCACAATAATTGACTGTTTAAAAACTGTATTACGCTAGGGGAAATTTTTTCCTCTTCTTTTGATTACCTCCAGCGCATCCTTCATTTTCGTGCTCCATACGAAATACATCCATTCTCTACAGACCAAAACAATCGGGCAGATTTGTTTTTAAGGAGTGCAAGCAGGAGGAATACAAAAACGTACACAAGCAGTTTAAAGATTGACTATATATTTCTTATACAATTTACTGTGGACTATTATCTGGACTAATCTCCAACTCTATGTTTTTCACTTATGGTATGATCATTGTTTTTCATTCTGTTAAATAATTTTACATTTCTTTGCTAAATTTCTTTAAAACATTTTCTTTTTTTTCATACATTGGTATATATCAAAGGGCGCTTAACCTATTCTGAACTTCTTAGTTCGTACATTTATATCTCTCTCTACAGTGCTTGTCGGCACACTGTAAGATTTAGGGGGGAATTCACCATTCAGCAAAGTGAGCTCCGAATCCTTCAGCTCACTTCGCAAATGGTATTATGCGCTCGCTGATATCCTGGCGAGGCCACTCTTTTGCTCTCGCCGAGACTGGAATCCCTTTAATGCACTCGCTGATGTCCGCGTGCAGGACATCAGCGGGCGCATAACACCATTTGCGAAGTGAGCCGAAGGATTCGGAGCTCACTTCGCTGAATGGTGAATTTCCCTCTTAACGTGCTTAACCCACTGATTTTTACCACCACAAGGAATGTCAACATTTTGGAACAAACATCCATTTGCATGGTGGTTTGCCCCTATATTTTCTTTGCTGTAAAATCTAATTTTCTACATTCTTAGACTATGAGATGGCAGTGTCCAGGGACTCCATCCAACTATAATTCAAACCCTTGAGCAGTGAAAAATAGTGCTATTTTCTTGTGACTGTATGGCTATGCATAACAATTTAACTGCAATGGTTTATGGCCACAAGTATCACTAACAAAAAGCTGTGCAATTTGTATAGGTTATGTTGACAAATTCACCCTTTTAAACATTTGCTTCACTACAATTCTTGTTATTTTTAAATGTGTCCTCAGTAAAAGGAAAGAACTGATCACTAAATAAAATTCACTCCCTTATTTTGTGCTATAATAATTAAATTTACCCCTGCACACCTGTTCTTTATTTATCAAAATAGTACAGCCTATCTTGTGTGCTTTAGGATTCCATTTCCCAGGATAAAAAGGTTACAACCCCACCCTCCAGAACAGTCTATAAAGCTGTCAGATCAGACCCTATGTGACTAAAATAAGGTATGATGTTTTTAGCACATAAAATGAACTGGCTTAATTGATAAAAATATGGCTAATATGAAACTTTCAAAGTGTCTTACAATGGTGAGAGGACCCCACAGATATTAGTATCATTTTAATCCATATTTGGTTTTGTGAGTATTATGAAGGTTGGAAAGTGACGATATGTTATGAAAAGTTCCAAAATTTTCATTTAGATATTACATAATTCTAAGATACCACACTTGAGTTAGACATAATCAATCAAATTAAAAAGATGAGAAAAAAAGTCTAGATGACACAGAGAGCTAATAAAATATATTTTATTAAGTAGAACTTCCGCACGTTAGTTTAAACTGCAAGCACTTTAGAACAGGCCACTTTTCATCCTATATGCATCACAAGTTATGCAAAAGTTATGTAATTAATCATTTTATCCTAATCCCTTTAATGTACTATGGCTGTGTGTGTTTACAATGCTGAATAAATAAACTAAAAATGTATACATACTCTCAATCTATATAAAAAAGAACAAATATATTTCAGTAAAAAAGAAAAATCTTACAGCACATCAGAAATACATAAATCTAACAAAATTTTCATTGGTGGAGTTTAAAGAGTTCATCTTTGTATAAATATTAAGGATTTGGCCAAATTAATAAACCATAAAATAAATTTAATCAATAGTGATTTGGAATTTTTGTTTTTACTACTATTAAGAAAAATAGAAATAGCTGGAAACTGTTGTAGGAGTTAATATTTTTTTTTATCCTTGTGTAGGACTATAATTATTCCTTATAAATAAGCAAGCTGTAATGTATGTATTATGTATTATTCATGTAATATTCTGAAACATTTCAACAGTCACAGTACAGTACAAGGCAATAAGCATTTTCATAAACGGAAGAACATGTGGAATGACTGGAAAAAAAAATATATATTTGGTTCTGCCAGTTTAGAATGGGGTGTTAGGGCCACCAGGAAACAAGAGATTGGGAACACACCAAGCAAAATATTTTTTCTGGTCTCTTCCTTCTCCTCTATTGTCCCTATGATTTAACTATATCTTAACCTCTTGATCTCCGAAGTCCCTACCTGCTTTACACTAGCCCAGCGGTAGGCAAACTGTGGTTCTTCAGCTGCCTTGTTGTGGCTCTTAGCACATCTCCCAAGCCCCACCCATGACCTCCAATGCCTCTTCTGATTGGCCACCAACAGGTCATGTAATCAGGAGCATGTGCTCCTCCCCTTTTGCAGCTCCTTAAAAAAAAGTCCCCAGTGTAGGAGGAAGCAAAATGGCAACCTCCTGTGCAAAGCTTGCCGACCCCTGCACTAGCCCCTTGGCTCACCATGAGTTTTCCCAGTGTCCTGGTGGGCCAGTCAGAAACTGGCTTCTGCCAGAACACATTTACTAAAATGAGCAAAGTAAATTAAGTTCTATAATGTTAAAATAATAAAACATTTTGAATGTCCAAAGTACTTCGTTTTAGAGAAGCCTTAATTTTAGCTAGTTTCCTCCATTAACTGTTGAATGGTTTTTGAGGACTGAATTTGATACAAAAAGAGATGAGCAATTATAAAAGAGTAATAGACATTCTGTGATTACCACAAACGCAGCTGGATGGTTAAACCTGAGCAGACCCCCAAATCCTCTGTGGTTGTAACTGGTGTGTGGCTCCAAGTTTTTTTTCTTCTTTTTTTTTTAAGACCTTAAACCTACATTTCCAGCTGACCCATCCTATGACTAGATATTCCAGACAGGCAACAGATCATAAACCAGAGTCTAGATTTCGAGTGACAGATTTTGACCTAGGATTGTACTGGTTACACCATAGCATCAGGTTTAACTATGCATAAAACTTTAAATGGCCAAAACTAGATACACACAGGCCATACATATGACAATTTGGCTATTTTTTTCACAGATAGAATGCAAAATAAATTCCTATGTTTTCAAATAAATTGTACAAATTACTTCAGTATGATTTAGATTTTCTCAAATGATTGCAGCCAGAGCTTATTTTTGAGGAAACACAGTGAAACTATCATGGACTAAGTTATTTTCAGAATAGTTAAATTATGCAATGTAGTCTTTGCCATTGTTACACCTATTCTACAGGACTGACACATTCAGTTTTTCTCTTTATACAAAGAGGAAAAATAAAAAATATGTTTTGTTAAAAATCTGATTCTGGCCATTTATAAACATGGACCTCTTTTGCATTTCTGAACAGACTGCATCATTACTAAAGGTATATTTCTTACTTAAATATAATTATATTTTACTTTCCCTTTTTGCATATCTATGTCCCATATGGTAAACACAAATTACCTGAAAACAATGGTTCCAAGACTAAATAACTGGGAGGACAAAGAAGCAGCTAAGCAAACATTGCAAAAAATATCTCAACTTAGGGGGGAATTCAGGATAGTCCAAAGTGAGGTGCGGAGTGTTCGCCTCACTTCAGACTATGCTGAATTACCCCCCTAAATGTCTGAGAACAAAGAACGTACAAGACATTTCAATTACTCCTGTATACAGAAAATATTATTACCCAGCACAATGGATTCTCTGACAAGCATGATTATATTATCATAATAAACTGCAGAAAACTTGACTGGTTACCAGGACATTTTAGAAAACCGCTTATTATAGTCAACAAAGAGAGCAGTACAATACTTAAAGGAATGCTGTCACCGACATAGGAAGGAGCAGCATTTTTTTTTTTAAAACACCTCTTTTTCTGCTTTCCCATTTAAAGCAGCGGTCCCCAACCTTTGCTGGATCAGGGACTGGTTCCCCGATCCAGCAAAGGTTTGAAGCACCGGGAGGGTGGAAGGTGGTCCAAGCATGATGCTGGCAGCATGATGATGATGCGCTTCTTGTGCTGGCATCACCACCATGTAAGCCTGGTACCAAGAGGCCCACGGCTCCACGGTTGGGGACCCGTGATTTAAAGGACCAGTAACATCTAAAAAATATTATGGTTGAAGTTGAATTCATTATTTTATTTTTCTATCTGTTGGTTTTTCATCTTTAAAGATAGGAGTCATTTTGTTAAACAGACCTCACCAAATGCTATAGTTTTCTATGGTGCTTACGATATTACATATTCAGCAATGTGCACGGAAGCCAAATTTTTAGTTAAAGAGATAAATATCATATTTTATAAACTCTATTTAGAATTTTTTGGAAGCACAGTTTAATTATTTGAATGCTTTTTAAGCATTTTAATTTCTTGATGTTACTGTCCTTTTAAGTCTGCCATGAAGGGAGCCACAAACATCCTGATTGACACCCTTCAACATTCATTCAAATGTAATAATAACTTATAAGACTAAATATACATGTGGTTTGCATACCTACTAAGCAAGATTTTATCTCCTTGATTGATGTATGGATAAGAAAAGCACTACTTTGCCTTTCTTGGATCTCTGGCTCAAAGCAAGAAATCAGGAGTGCTGCTCATTTCCAGGTTTATTAGGGTTTCAAGACTTAGGGGGGAATTCACCATAGCGCGAAGTGAGCTCCGGACCCTTCGGCTCACTTCGCACATACTGTTTTTCGCCGAGACTGGAATCCCTTTAAAGTGTTCGCTGATGTCCGTGTGCAGGACATAAGCGAGCGCATGACAGTCTGTGTGAAGTGAGACGAAGGATCCGGACCTCACTTCGCACTATGGTGAATTACCCCCTTAAAGGGGATCTTCGTCATAATATTTTTTTTAATACATTATAAATTGCGGTTTATGAAGTTCATTTGCAATTGATATTAATATTTTAAGTTGTCTTTTAAATACAATTTTGTTCTAAACCACTAATTTCATTTAACTGCTCCTGTGGTTGCTATGGTCTGTTAAGATAGCAACAATTTAGTGATGTTTAGTGATAAATACAGATTATAAGAAACACTTGAACAGAAATGTATGTAATGAAAAGGAAATATACATTTAGGAAAAAGCCTCTGAATGCTAGATTTTATGGATGCAAGGAGTCAATGAAATGTCAAAAAAAAGAAGAACATAAAGCAAATTATTTCAAAACTGAATTCCAATTTATAACATCAGTCCAATTTATGATGACAGTGGAATACCGCTACGTACAACAATCTGAAAATGAATTTAAAATGAGCAACCTTTTTATGAATTTAAAATGAGCATCCCATCCAACTTATCAATTAATCTAAGGCTTGATATTTTTTATCATTTTTTTTCTTACTTCAGCCTTTGAAGTACCACTCTTTCAGTCTTGTACTTCAAGGGGTGGTAAAGTCACAGGGTGGCTGGCATGCTAAATGTCTGTGACTAGTATTTATCATGCCAACCAGTTAATAACTTTAAAAATACCCTTTAACTCAGAAGCTGACTGTCACGTTAAAGGGACACTAAAGCCTGTAAAAAAAATAGCTTTCTATTTATTGACCACCAAGTAAGTGTTCATTTTAAGGGGGTTATTCATCAAAGTCTGAAAAAGTTGCGTATATGCCAGTATTCGCGTCTATTTGTGACTTCTCCTACTCTGCTTATTCAACAATCTCTGCGAAGTGACGAATTCGCGACCAATTCTGATGCTTACTCCAGTCGCGGACTTACGGAGCCCTTCGCATCAATTTGCGTGCGCAGGTAATTCAGCTATTCAGCATGCGACGGAGTCTGTCGAAGGAGCAGATTCTGCAATGCGTACAACTCCGAATTCATCTGTTTGCCTTCGCCAGATCAGAGAGGCAAACTGAGGGGTTTGATGGCAGGGCTCCAGTGTTGCGTAAGGAGACTATTGATTCAAAATTAAAAATGGCGACTGCGACTAAATTAGTCTACTATTAAATATAAACTAGGTACAAGGTGACATATAAAAATAAGTATTTTTCACTTATTTACAGTTAGTGGGATCTGATGAGACTGATGTCACTGCCCTTCACTGGAGGAATTCTCCTCACTCCGCTTAACTTCTCATCCTACTATAGTGCGACTGACTACACTGCACTACGCGTGCAACGGTATCTACCACAGTCCGCTGCTTCATGAATAAGAGGAAGTGAATATGTGACTTCCTAATCGTACTGATGCGAACAGACACTAAGGCGAATTCGGACTTTGAAGAATAACCCCTAAGTGTTACAGGTTTAGGATTACTGATTTTCCAGAATAATCACAGCAATAGATGAAAAATCAAGCACTTAGAGTAGAATTTATCAACTAACCCTAGCTCTTCCTCCTGTTACCGCTGTGCAGCATTTAGATTACGTAAGCAGCTTTTGTCTCTTAACTGTTTTTCAATATCTCAGAGCTGCCTTGTACTAAGTTTTCTGTAGAAAGTGAATTTTAATTAGTTTCAAAAGGGGAAAGCATGCTCAGTTAGTGAGTTTAGCCCTTGACTGGGGGGGGCAGGGACTAGCTGAAAACCTCTTCTCTAAGTGCTTGTTTTTTATGCAAGTGCTGTGACTATTCTGTAAAATCAGTAAGCTTGAACCTGTCATTTTAACACTTATACTTAATACTAGGTGGCCAATAAATAAAAAGCTCTTTATTTACAGGCTTATGTCCCTTTAACATACCCTTAGCAACCAGAAGACCGAAGACCGTTTAAATGTAAACCAGAACAAATATGTAAACAAAATTTTAATTCAAACCCACCCCCCCCCAAAAAAAAAAAAATGAAGACCAACTGCAAACTGTATATGACAATTTACCTCACAGTAATAATTAATTCCAAGGAAGAAAACCTCTTTAAAACTACTTCCTGTGTGAAGACTGTGTCCCAAAATCAATAAAACATGTTCAGAAAAGAAAATTGATCACTGCAGTTTTTTTAGTAAGACTTTATTGGAGCCTTATCTCTACTGCTAAAGCCTTCTGTATATTGTTTTGGCAGATTTGTTATTTTAAACATACTCTGCTTGTATTTTCATTGAGACTACCCTGTTCCCACAATTTTAAACAAACAATACTGTCAAATTAAGAGAGAAACAAAAGAACAAAAAAAACAAAAACAAAGAAAAACACAAAACCAAGGCTTTTTAAAGTATAGCAATGCAATAGGACAGGATGTTGTATGGCTAATAATCATATGTGCATTATCACAAAGTGTTCTGATTGAATTCATGACACATTTGTCAGTGAACCTTTGCTCTTCTCTAGAAGTTTTAAATCAAAAAGTGCCTCTCCATTTCGAAAACGTGCAGCAAACAGATGTCTACAGGGAAGCAAACTGGAACAGTGAATAGTGCAGCTGCAGCTGACCAGTTCCCGGTCCATGAAAAACTCAGATACTCCATCATTAAGCAGAAATCCACCAGGAGTGTTTTTAAGATTGTATGAACCATGCCTGGAGAAGCCAAGTTCTTCTTCAATCAAACTAGCATTTTCTGAACTGCATACAGAATGGTAGCGGATGGCAACATCATCCTCATTACGGATACTCTCTCTTATGGATTCAACTTCCATGAGATGCAAAATGCATTCAGCTACTGTTACATTATCACTTACTGCAGCGCCAACTACCTGTCTTCGATGAGAGATTAGAAGGGTGGGATCTAAGTGTGCTGTTTTATAACACCAATTTTCCACCCACATCTCATGACAGTCATTCCACTCATCCATAAAGTATTTAACAAATTCAGTTGGGAAATAAATATCTAGTTCCTTTACTGCTTGAAAGTACTTTTCTGATGATGGAGAAGCTGCCATTTCACTAAGAAAGGACTTAATATTATTTTCTTTAGAACCCATTTCAAAAGCCTTTTCATAAAGTTTCTGCAAAACCTGTGACTGTATCATTTGGCCTTGTGCGTTTGGAAATATTTCCTGTACTACATTCTTCTCATCAATATCCAGACAAAGGATAACACACCGAACTCGGAATTTAATTTCTGGCACACTTTGTCCTAATGAAGCCAGGGCAAAACGCAAAATGTTAGTAGTCCCTTTACGAACCAGGACATAAGCGCAGTCCCTTCCTTTTAAGTTGGCATCTACACAAAAAAACCCATACAGATCAAAGTCTTTATTAAAGGTCATAATCCTGTCAAAAAGCAGTATGACCGGAAAGCGCCGGCAGAGGGATGCCATAAAGGAAGTCACTATAAATACTACCTTCACGATGACTTTGTGTTCGACAAATATTAGCTTTACTTTTGCTCCTGGATCACTTGCAAAAACACAATCTAGGGCACTCAGTGTTTCCAAAACACCATGTTCTGGACTTTTGCAATATGATAAGAGCCGCTTAATATCATGGGCGCCAACAAACTGTGTTGAAATTTTGTCGGTGATACGCACAGGTAGACAAGAATTTTCCAGCAAGTACCCCTTTCTGAAGTTGTATTTAAATGCAGTGGGACATAGCTCATGGTTATGAGTCAGTTGGCATTCTGTGACAAAAAGGCTATTTCTTCTAGTACTTAGCCTTAAGAGGATATAGGCTCCACAGCCCTCATGTTGAACTGGTTGCACTTCAGCCTTGTCATTCTCTTCTTTATCTGTGTTGCATTTCCTAGCAAGAAATAAAAAGGTTTTGTAATGCCCAAATATAAGTTTTATTGGTTAGATCAAGGAGGTCATAAATAAAGTACTATAGCTGAACATGGAAAGATTTGTAGCTGAAATAAGTGATTAAGTACTGTGTGATAGTGTTTGATTAATTTCATCAATACAAAAACATAAATCAAGGAACATAAATGACAGTTGTATTTAAACTTTATGGGGAACTATAGCTACAAATAAAATCAGAAATTTCAGTCCAATATCATTTCTTAAATCAAAATTAAAAATCCATGACATGTATAGTCACTGTATAGTTGATCAGCTATGAATACTCTTTACTTCCTGCTTCCTGTTCAGACTCACTGAGGTGAGCATGCTCCAAAGCGGTTTTAGAATTCTGCCACTGAGCATGCTCACCTCAGTAAGTTTGAATGGGAAGCAGGAAGTGAAGAGAATCACTGAGCAAAAGATATTGGCTCGATAGTGACGGCAAGAGGCAGCGTGGGCGAGTAAAACCCCAATTGGTAAGTATCTCCCCTTTCCCCCTTACAAACCAGCCTTAGATAAACCGAGCTTTAGTTCTCCTTTATCTAATCTAGTCAGTTACCCATGAAACACAGTTGAATATATACAAACACTTCCCTTTAAAAGGGAACTTTATAGAAAAAATGCAGTGTGTGTTTGTAATAAATTCTGTAGAACCCATTAATAGATATATTATGTACACATGCAGAATTGCTCATTTGGAATCAGTTATCTTAATTTAAGCAACATGGAATGCATTTCATCTAATTACTATGCAGCATTGCATTTTATGTGTCCATTTTTAATAGATTGTTTTGGCTATCCTATCTTTTAACGCCAAATATGCATAAAATTTCCATGCTGCAGGACTGATAAGAAATCAAATTAACTGTGGATTGCATAGTTGCACATTAAGCAGATCAGTTTGTATACTGTATTACAGCTCATTATGGAAAAGCTCTTCAGCAAGGGGGACCTTAATATGTATTTCCTGAAGTGAAGTGGAAATGCTGAATTATAGATATCGATTAACTGATCTAAGGTTTAGTATAGATTAAAAAGAAAATAAAGTAACCAATCCCTTCCTTACTTCGCCTGTATTTTTTTAATCACCTGTTTGCCTTAGTTCAGGAGTTGGCAAACTTTAAAGAGGAGGGAGCCATTTCGCACCCGATCACATAACCTGCCAACATCGAATCAGAAGAAGCATTGGAGGTCATGGGAGGGGGCTAGGGAGATGTGCTCTGAGCCACAACAAGGAGGCTGAAGAGCCACATGTGGCTCGCAAGCTGCACTTTGCCAACCCCTGCCTTAGTTCCTGAGAAGCACACACTGAGCATGTGCTAAGTCAGTGGCTAAGGGGAGAAAGCTGACCAAGTTTATAAAGTGTTATAAAGTGACAACTTTGGGAGTACGGATCATTAGTACCACAAGGATGGATCATCATAAGGCTAGCATAGGAAGCCATATGCTTTAGAAAACCATTACAAGCATAATTATGACAAGCATAAAACTTTGTCTGGCTTTAGTTCTCCTATAAAGCCTCTCTAATTACAGTGGTACCTTGAGATACGAATTTAATTCGTTCCATGACCGAGATTGTAACTCAAGACAGGTCGTATGTCAAACCATTTATCCCTTTTTAAAATAATATATATGAAATGAATCCTTTCCGGCCCCAACAGTTCGTATCTCAAATTTCAGCTTGTATCTCAAACAGGAAAACGGTCCGAATCGCAATTTGTATCTCAAGAAATTTGTATGCCAAGCAGCTCGTATCTCGAGGTACCACTATATTTGGAATGTCGGAGATCAGATAAATGGATAGAAAGGAGCGACTTAAAGATATTTTGCATCTGGATTATACCAGAGAGCACTTGCATTGAAGACCAAACCTTTTATGTCTTTGTTTTATTCAGAACATCTGCAGATTATATTTCTAATGTTATTCTGTAGTGTGCTTACCCAATTCGCCTTTTCCTTTGGACGTTTTTGATGTTTCTGCAGGCAAGACGGACAGAGCTGTATTTCAGAGTACGTGCCACTTCAGGCTCAATGGGGATATTGCCCCATTTTGTTTTACTTAAAAGCATAAAGCTTCTAATATAAAAGAGACTCTTTGTTTTTTCACACCAATCATCAAAAAAATTACTGAATTCCTCCCAAGAGAAGAACTCCTTAATTGGCAGATCTGTAGCTGTATCATCCATCGTGGGAATAGCCTAAAAAAAAAAAAACAAAGAGGAAATTATGATTAATGTAAAAAAAAAAAAAAAAAAAAAAAGACATCTGAAATTGTGTTCAAGTAATCAAATGAACATTTTAAATTACACACCACATGTGGTTGTCACAAACTGTATTTCTGCATCTTTTGCTCTGTTACTTTTTGTGACAGTGGAATAAAATAATTAAATAAAGGCAAAACACTGATTATGGAAGTGGAAGTCAGGTGGTTGAACTTGCATTGGGGTCTACTCAAGGGATGTTAAGATAAGATTATCAGTAAATATGGCTACAGACAATACAGCCAAAATTGCCCAGTATTAACAGATCCGACAATCAGATCATCGGCAGCAGTGTATGCAGATTTCTGGTGACTGCATACAAGCTGTAATGGCAGCCACAGGCAATTAGATTTAATCGCTCTTAAAGGGGCACTATAGTGCTGATATAACTGCACACATACATATAAAACTCCTTTATACTAAGCCAGTTGCTGACACAAACAGTTAAAAAAAGTTTAGGAAAGAAATAATACTGTCACATGCGGGGTACTTGAAACGTGATAACAAAACTATAAACAGTGAAGTGCTGGAAGTATAACTTGAATTGCAAGGAAACACACATTGGGAACCACGGGACTAGATGCCACTGAAGGAACTGGAGCACCCACAGTCTGTTACACCTATAGAGTAACTGAGGTGTACTGAAACAGGAACAACATGACAAGTGCTGGAAAAGTGCAAAACAGAAAGGAAGTGGATTCTCCTTACCACAGTGGGGTTAGCACAGGATAACACAGAGGCACAGAGTCTAAGGAGGGCCAGTGTTCACCTTTTACCTCCGCAAGGGGGTACTGGGCTTTTCTGCAGGCACCTCCCAGGTCGCGGCCCTCGAGTTAACCCCCCACTGGTGGCATCTGACTGAAACACTGGAGGATCTCTGGAACTGCTAAACTTCAACACACTGGATCTCGCAATGTACCTTTATGAGCAAAGTAGCAAATCCAAAACATTGAAGCTGTCAGGAAGGCAGTAGAAAGCTGACCTGCTTCTCCCAGCGCTAGTTGGCATACGGCATACTGAAGCAGACAGCTCAGTATGTAGGGCTAAAATGTCCGGGGGAGGGTACATTTTCATGGAAAACTGGCCAGTACATGTCACACACACATTTCCTGGTGCAGGAGTTTATCAGTGCTGCCTACTCAATCATTCTGCATCAGATGAAACATCTACTGGGGAGAAACACTTTTTAATAAGTACTATAGATGTAATTTGACTATAGTTCCCCTTTAATGATACACGTCAGAGTTTTGCTTGTATTGCTGCAGTACTTCTTGATAATACCACCCAAAGGAGTTTTTAGCAATACAAAGACCATAGCATAAATTAAAACAGTATCCCCGCAATGTAGATAGGTCCAAACCACTTTGTCATTGGTCTGCAGCTTGTGACTAAATATATGTATAGCTTTAGATGTGTATCTCTTAAAGCATGGGTGTTTGCATAAATGTATACACATAGGGGGGACATATAACTCTATAGTTCATCTACAGGTATATGAAGGTCTGAATTTAACAATTAAGAGGTAAAATATTCTCTCCTTAGTCTCCTCTTAAACATTAAAAAATGAGGGCTATAAAA
>WMED01003338.1:0-22374 GCA_019650415.1 Pipa parva
AGTTCTTTAGATTCATTTTAAACCCTTATTCACGTTATTCCTTTTGTCAGCAAAAATGTATGGAAATTTCCTTGCCACGAGATGTTATTTACCGCAGATTTCTTGAAGGTTATTCACTGTGTCTGGGAATAATAAATACATCTTCTTTATTTCTGACACATTTGTAAATATCTTTTAGTACTAAACTATGGGTAGATGTCTTAACATTGTCTTTAAGGGTGATTCCCATTATGCTTTTTTCAATTCTTGCTTTTAGATGCATAGATAGCCAACAAATTGCTATAACAGTTTGCCACCTTTTTAGGTAGTCCTAGGGATTGTGTCCAAATCTTACTCCTGTTGTTTTACTGTAAGAAATTGGGTCTGCCACCTTTTTCTCACAGTAAAATGCATGGAGCGAGAAATGATTGGTGCTGCCATAGATGAGTAAATGGAGTTACTGGTAGTTCATAGGCTGTTGATGGGTTTCAAGCAAAATGCATAATGGGGTCATACTCTAATGGATGAAATTTAATAAAGTCGAAAGATCTCGATTTTTCAATAGAAAGGTAGCCATTAGTTGTATGGCTGTTGTATGTTGGAAATAACCTGCTTTGTTGACTACCTTTCTATCAAAAAATCGAGATAGAAAAAAGTCATGCAATTATCTTGCGAGAACAACCCTTTATTAAATTTCACCCTAAATCTATCATTTGCTGTCTTTTTTGCAGTGGTCTCTAATCTTGTAGCACTGTTCTAATAAGTTCATCAGGCTACTTTAAGTGTGGATCAAACTAGTGTTTTTTTTTTTTCCTACTTCATTTAAAAAAAAAATAAACAGGTGAAAAAACTCCAAGAAATTTAATGTCATTTTGAATTCTTCAGTCTTTTTTCATGCGTAATTTTCATCAGTGGAAAATGGCAGATGACAAATGTTCCATGCTCAAATTCTCTCATATCAGTACCAAGCAGTCATTTATGTGCTGTTCAGTTTTCTTCATAGGAAAATTTTATTATAAATGTACCAGGTGAAAATCCTTTTTCTATCAGCACCAGGCAAACATTAATATTTTGTTTAATTTCTCCATGCAAAACCTCTCATAAGTTCGAGACCAGTGGCCTCACTAACTTCATGCTTTTCTCTCAAGCCTGCAGACTCCTTGTTAAACTGAATTGACCTTCATTGTGTTATATATATTTCCCAGTGTGTCTTCCACTGCTGATAAAACACAGCATGCAGTGTTAGAGAAATCATCAACTGTATTTAGATTGTAAGCTCTTCAGGTCAGGGCATCCAACCTCTTGTGTCAACCACAAACTGGCACTTAACTTGAAGTATCCTTGTGATATTATCCTTGTATAATGCACTTTTTCCATGTCTGTATTATATTTGTATTACTGAAATGTACATTTCAGTGCATAAACTTGTGGAACTTTATAAATAAAATTCATACATACAATTGCTGTTGCTAGTGTGGCATCTCAGTGACATTTTCAATATATAAATATATATATTTTTTGCCTGTCATTTTTTTCACCATTGTGACCCTGGCCTTAATGAAATCAGTGAATTCTTTGTCACACCATAGCCTGGTTCACATTCATAGTTGGAAGTGAACTGCGGTGTTGACATAGAACAAAAAGTTCAGTAATGTGTTTTTGTTTTTTTTTCTGAGCTCAAATGTTTGTTGTTAGAAGCCACTTTAATAAACAGGATATTTTCCAAATAATAAATTCCCTAACTCAGGGGTTGGCAAACTTTGAAGAGGAGGAAGCCATTTTGATCCCTCCTCCACCAGCGAAAACCTTTATTTTTTTCAGCTGCAAACTGGGAGGAGCACACACACCTGATTTCATGACCTGCCCACGTCCAATCAGAAGTGTCAGAGGTCATGGGTGGGGCTAGGGTGATGCATTCATATCCACAAAAAGGCGGCTGAAGAGCTGCACTTTGCCAACCCCTGCCCTAAGTAATCACACTATGGGCCTTGTTGATTAAATAATTTCACCTGTCGAATGTGGAGTACAGTGACGCCATCTTCACCATATCCTGATAACTGTATCCAGTTTAATAATACAATAGTTTCTATGTTACCTTGTCCCTAGTTCATGTTTATTAGTAGACTAATCACAGTAGCTGTTGTCACTTTTGAATGAATAGTTGTCTTATGCCTCACTGGCTTTGCCATCGACCCCCACCTCCCAATTCACCACTCTGTTGTGTGGCAAAGTCAAAAAAGTGAATTTGAAACATTACACATTGTTGAATTCACGACTGCGACAGACTCCACTGCTTGGTCAGTAGTTTTAAGTACCTGTGCATGTAAAGTGATGCAAAGTGCAAGGGGTTTTTATAATGCAACCTTTTACCTGGCCTAAGGCCTAGGTCACACTAGCTGATTTTTAGTGGAGCTTTTTTTAAAATTAGGCTCATTATTGTCTATGGTGCAAAACACAATAATCTGTGTGGATTATCCCACATGAAACAATGAAGACCATTTTTTCAGTTCAGCTGGAAAAACAGTTAAGGGGAAATTTAATAAAGTTGGAAAGACATCTCTGTCTTTCTGAGTTTATCGCACAAGATTTCAAGTTGTTCTCGTGAATTTATCGCACAAGTTTTTTTTTATCTCGATAGAAAGGTAGCCATACTACTAATGGCTACCTTTCTATTGAAAAAAAAAAAACAACTTGCGCAATAACCTGGGAGAACAACTCAAGATCTCGTGCAATAAACTTGGAAACACCAAGAGTGATCTATCCGACTTCATTATATTTCGTCCCTAGTGTTATGCTGGGCTAAAGGAGGTGACTGGAACTTTCTGACCATAGTGAATCCAAATAAGTGACAAGTGATATCTTGGCCATTGACGTAAGGTGTAGAGTGGGGTGGTTGGATATCTTGTGGCAAGTAACAGGGCGACTCTGGTTTGAAACTGCTTCATAGGCACTAAGTTAAACATTACCCACCTTGATACAATGTGCTTTAATTAAACTTTTACATCAACTTTTTTATTTTATAATTTAAAAAAACTAGATGTCTGTTAAAGCATATTTGTGACTTTTTAATAAGCTGTAAAATTAAAACACTTTAAACGTTCACAGGATTCTAAGGGTAAAATTTATTAAAGTTATTTTTTGGTTGCATATTTCTTTTGGCTTTATTGGATTTGGCAAAGACTTTAAGGCAGAAGCCATGCAACACCTTCTGTACTTGGGAGCAATGGCTGCATTTCTTTTACCAAATCACCTTTCAAGTAAGATAATGCACAGTTTTAGACATCTCATTCCTAATGCATATACATGAATTAATTTTAGAAGGCATGGAGTGCATTAAAAATGTATTTGATAGTTTTTTCCTGTTTTCATAGAGCAGCTGGGTGAAGATTGTAATGTTTTCTTTCTTCTATACTTCTATTAGCTAGTGTGTATGAGTTTGGATCTGATGCTGAACAACAGTGTTTGCATCTAAAAAGGTTTTATCTGATACCGTTCTACCCTACTGCAACATAAATGCACCATATCCCTAGCCTTTAGGGCCTAAAGCAATGCTGCGTAATGAAATTACATCATTTCTTGTTCTTTTCATGTCTTCACTGTGTATGTAGTCATACTATTGTATTTGAGTGTATAAGTTATATACACTAGTTCCAAAGTAGAATTTTCTAAGATATTTGCACAGTGATGTTTCTGCTCTCTGTGCATCTATTAACACATAAGTGTTTATGTAAAAATATATATATATGTGTGTGTAATGTTTTGTAATGTTGACTGGTTTATATTGGCACATAGGTGTGTTTTGTAAATATATGTGCGTGATATCTTATGTAGCCTTTGTTATATAGAGATAGCATTATTTTAAATTTTCAGGTGCATTTTTATTTCCATACTAAAACTTAAAAATGGCTTAAGGTCTGGTTATCACTAGCTGTTTTGTAGCGGAGCTGTTTTTAATTAGGCTCATTATTGTCTGTGGTACAAAATAAAATAGCCTGTGTGGATTCTCCTGCAGGAAACAATGGATAATACTTTTCCAGCTCAGACGCAAAACAGCTAGTGTGACACTGGCCTAAAGGAACAGTCCTGTCTTAAGTAGTTATTTGTCCATCTAAATGCCATTGTTAAAAGCAATATTATCAATAGAAATGTACACATTTTTAGCAGTTATTTAATTTACAGCTGCTTTATTACGAGAAACCTCTCCTCTCTTCTGCTGTTTTGGTTTGCAATCTTATTCACAGACTTTTAAGGAGCAGTAACTCCAAAAAAAAAAAAATCCAATTTGGATTAGCATGGCAGTTACTCAAATACAGTATTGGTAAAAATTATATTTTTGAAGTTTAATTCTTAAATGTAATTGCTTTCTGTATGTTTTTATCTTATAGCAGCCATTGTTGTTAAACAGATCTCACCCAGACTTATTGTGTGCTATGGTGCTTTACATAAAGCATATGCAAGATAAATTCAGATCTGCACAGATTTAATACATAGTAACTATAAATACATTTGCATACTGTCCTTTTAAAGGGTATGAAAAGTTTGGATAAAACAATATTTCTATTTGTATACATATAGAAATCCAACTTGAACATTATAATGTAAAAACGATTTTGGGATCAGTAGTCCTTGCCTCTTGTTTAAACAGTCCTGCTCCCCCTCCCAATCTGTGTACAGACTCTTCCTGTGCAGTGCCGATAAGTCCCACCCCAAGTGACATCACTCAATATACAGAGACGTTCTTGTTGGGAAAACTCACCCTCTCCTTATCTAAAAAGCCTGTTTGTAACCCTGAGCATGTGCAGATAAGACCTGTTCAATCGCCTTTTCAGTAGGCTGTGGGCAGAGGGGGCATGGCTATAAGGCTACACTTCACATACACAAACTCGTTCACAGAGACAATGCAGTTGCAGGGGGAGTCATCCATTTTATTCAGCTTCTGCGGGGTGTCTGGAGGGGGGGCTGTCTTACTGGACCCCCCCCCCCCCCCCTTCCCAGTGCCTCGCAGCAGCTGAAGAAAAAATTAACATTCGCTACATAAGACTCACGGCATTTCCTCCCAACTTTTTTGGTGAAAAAAAAATGCATCTTATGGAGCAAAAAATACTTTGCCTACTGCAGGTCTGAATAGATTGTTATACACATTTTATTTCAGTAATAACTTCAAAATTTTAAAATTCCTTAAATTAATTTATAGTTACTTTATATTCTACCAGTGCTTAAAATTCTAAATGACATTTAGAATGTATGATATTTAGTTTAAAAAATATTAGGCTTTTGAGCACACTTTGTGAATATGTATTTTCTAAAGCACCATGGAAATAAGTGGGAGTGGATGATGTCTGTTTATCAAAATGGTTGTTAAAGATACAAACAGACAGAAAACAATAAAATTCAGGAATTTTTAAAGATTAAATTTTTACAATTGCTCACTAACTGAAACAAAATACAGGTAGCTGCGTCCGTGGAGCTACCTGTATTTTGTTCCTGTATGTGGAAGGTGGGTTGTCTCTCATGTTGGTCTGTTTGGTATTACCACTAATTTCTACTTGACTAACTGTCAATCTTATCCAAATTAGAATTTGTATTTTTTGAGTGCTACAGGTGTTTTAAAGGTGAAAGCTGATGCATGTAAAATATGCCTTTAAGCATACATTCAAATATTCCCTTTTAAAGGAGAGAGATTTATGAAATATACCTATTGCTGGACTGAATAGATTGCAGATTACCTTTGCCCATTGCTTTTTTCATTTCTCACTCTCTAAAGGGTAATGTAAAAATTTGTGTACACATACGATTAACTGCTAATTTTGTAATCTCTCCCAATTTATTCTGTATAATGCGTTAGCCATGTAGCATGCAGTTGAACTCATCACCATTGCAGCTAAATAGCCTTTAGTATTTTTGATTTAAAAAATTAAAACCCATTCTGTAAGACGGCTGTTTGACTTTCCTGACACATCTCTAATTTGTCATAATAATTACATGTTAGTTTTGTCAATGTTTTGTGTTTAGGACTGACTAATTATGGTCACTTCTTTGTCCATTTATTTAGGAGCCATAAAAACATGGTATGTGGTATTTTTTGTAAATTCATTGGTATAACTTTTTTTTTTTTCATTCCAGCCTTCTCTTGGGACTGCAAGTCCAGGTAATGTAGTTTGTGTCAATTTTTTGTTTTCCTAGCATGCTTCCTCATTTTTAAATGGTAATGTGTTTATCCCCAACAATAACATGTCACTAGTGGTACAGCTATATTACCATTAAAAATATGGAGATCAACATCCAGTTGAATCTTGGGAGATCCACATTTAAAGAATAGTGAAACTATTTTCAGATATAATTGTCTGGGATTTCATAATCTCATAATTCTGGATATATATTTATGAGTAGATTGTTTGCCTTAAAGGACATTTAAATCCACCTGTGCATGTGTGGCATTACTAAGGCTGCCTTTAACCCATGCTTTTTACAGGCATTGTCCTTTTGAAAAGAAAGGGGTAAATGTAGTATTTTAATATAAGACCTAAGAGTCCTAGAGGTGGTTCATTTTTGTTTAGAGGGAAGGTATTTTTCTTCTGCTTTACTTCCTACCTTGGAAAGTGTACTGTTCCTGCAATGGTTTAAGGCTAGAATCCCTTGCTTGAAAAACTCTTATTTTAGCTGAGTTACATTTACTTTTGGCTGAAAAGGTCCACGTAGATTTTATTTTTTTTTTAAGGAAAGGGCCTTTTCTAGTCCATGGATTTTATACTTCAGATGAGCAGAAAGTGCCATTATAATAGATTATACACTAAAATACAGCAACTAAATTAATTGTGTTGGCTAGTTATCATAAAGTGAGCTAATATTATATTTTTGTTAAATTGGATTGTACACTGTAGGAGGCTCAGCTGCATCAGATGACCATGAGTTTGATCCGTCTGCTGACATGCTTATTCATGAATATGATGATGAAAGAACTTTGGACGAAGAAGAGATGCTAGAAGGAGAAGTCAATTTCACCTCTGAAATAGAGCACCTTGAAAGGGTAAGTTGAAAGAGAACTCTAACACTACATCATTGGTTCCTTGTTATATATGTTTGGGCATTTTATAGTGTGAAATACTTCATCTTAAGCTTTCTATTTGTAGTGTTGCTTAGTGGTGTTAAATTTCACATGAATCCAAGTCCATCCTTAAAAGAACAGTCCATCCAAGTTAATAAAAAGTAATGTGTGTTGTAAATGCATAATACATTTTTTTTTTTCTAATATACTTAGTCTTTAATGTGAGCAAAAGAATTAATTGTTCCATCTGTGTAGCAGTACACAGCTCTTCTGTGTTTACTTCTTGGTTGGAATCTTTTGCCACTGACATAACTGTGTCTCAGGAAGATCAAAATTCATAGTTAATGAATTACCATGGGCAGTTACAATACTTACAGCTAATGGTGTATGCTGTCAGTACAGTAGCAAGCTCTGATATTGATCATGATTGAGAGACCAAATCCATATAAAAATAAAGTCAGTATTTCAGCCCTTTCTTAAACAATTGCTTTTGCTGGGTTAACTACACCTTTCAGAATTAAAAAAAAAAAAAAAAGATGGATGACAGCTTAAAGGTTCTGATTGGTTATTTAGCATTATCCAGCCTGTCAGTCAATTCCTTAACTCAACATTCCAAACTGAACTGCTGAACAGGAAGTGTCTGAGAGAGGGAAGCAGCTTCAGTACCAAACTGGTGCTAAATTGTAAAGGGTAGAAATAAATAAATTATATGACAAAAAGCATTTATTTAACTTTTATTTAACAGTGCCAAACGGAGAGCAAATAACTCTTGGTGCCTAAACGGTTTCTTTAAATTATATACAATTATTTTTATTTCCATGCATATCTAGCTAAGACTTGTTTATATAGAAATACTTTGTTTCCTTATTCAAATGTCAGCTATTGCTTTTCTATATTTACTTGCCTTTATGTAGGGGTAAGGCATAAGTAATTTTTATGTATTTTTACTATATATCGTAGAATCACAGCTATGTAGGTTACATGAAAGGTTGAGCCTTTCTATAAGTTGTAAAATAATCTAGGTATAAAATGAGTCAATAAAAATAACCATACAAGAGATGTCATTCCCTAAACTAGAGTCCCACCAAAGGCTCTAAATTGTGTAAAATTTTGTTGGATAGCCTCTGCTTAGATAAATTAACTTGATTTAAAGAAGGTAAGATTTTATAAAGGATTTCCCACCCATAAAGGACCAGTAAAACCAGAGGAAGACAGTTGATATTTGGATTGGTATGTCTTTTATACCTAAGATATAATTAGAAGTAAAGTATCGATAGGGGTTTTAGGCTACAGCGCTGCCGAAGAATATCAAAATACTCTCTAGTCAATACATAAACAGATGAGTGTCTTTAAATTGTTTACATTCTTTGATTTGTTATTTTACAAACAATTCATATTTTACACAAAGTGTAAGCTTATTGCATAGTGTTATTTTGTCATGGACAGTAAACAATGGCTACACATTCTCCTTGTTTCAGGAAAGTGAGATGCCAATTCAAGAATTATTAAGACTTTATGGTTATGGCAGTACGGTTCCACTGCCAGGAGAAGAAGAAGAAGAGGAGGAAGAAGAAGATGATGATGATGACGATGATGTGGATAATGATGGCAACAGTGGCTCCAGTGGTGAAATAAAGGTATTGGTTTATTAGATTTTCTAGTTTTCAAATTTAATGCTCTATTGGAAAGAGATCATGGTGCTTACTGGGTATATTTTTGAACAGGTTAGGTTATACAACCACTAAAGTAATAGATTCCTCCAAACTCCTTTAAAGAACTATAAGCTCAATATGTCAAGGTTATTAAAACTGCTACTCATCTTGCTCTATTTGGCAAAACTCAGTTGAAGAGGAAGTGAAGAGGATTGAGGTACCTGTAAATACAAGAAGTCAGATCTGAGAGCTGGGGTCACCGCTGGAGCTGAAATAATCAGTCAGTGAGTATGTTCCCCCTCCCCCTTGCTAATCACCATTTGACATAATGTGCTTTTAGGTCTTCTTTAAATCTAATTTTATAGTACCCCAAGATTACCAAGATTGTGCAGACATGCAGACATTTGGGAGTGATTTTGAAAATATACACCAACTGTAGATTGTGCCTCCTTGTGGTGTTGGCTCATGTGCCAAATTCCATTAGACTACAAAAAAATGTAACTTTTATTTCTCTCATAGCCATTCATTTTGTAATAGTTTGATGTAGCTTTCATCCTATCCAAATTCCCTTCAGTTTTTTCATGCATGACTTTAAATTTCTCCTCACATTTTGTCAAACCTCAAGAAACACTATGTGCTCATCAGCACTATAGAACTGGGGTAATTCTTGGTATCTGTTAAAAATTACAATAACTATACAGTAGCTGCAACTTCCTTTGTGATTTGTTTTTAAATTTAAATTTTCAGTGTTATTAAGCACTACTCCCTTTAGCTTTTACATACATCGCTCTCTGTGTTTTCACCTAGGGCAGCGGTGGCTTGTTAAGCCGCCTTGTTGTGGCTCAGAGCGCACCTCAGAAGCCCCACCCATGACCTCCGACGCCTCTTCTGATTGGCCGTCGGCAGGTCATATGGTCGGAAGAAATGCGCTCCTCTCCCTTTGTGACTCACAAAAAAGCTGTCGCCGCTGGAGGAGGGAGCGAAATGGCTCCCTCCACATTTAAGTTATCCATCCCCTGACCTAGGGGATTGTGGTTGTGGCAAGAATTCTCAATCAATGTTTGGCTTGGGTTCTGAATATAGAGAAAATATTCTTTGTTGAAGAAACCTTTTGAAAGTGCTAACAAGATTTCCTTTGATCAGTGATTTTCAACCGGGGTTCCGCGGAACCCAAGGGTTCCGCGACACACTGGTTGATCAGCATCATTACCCGGCTCATCAGAGAGATTGCATCGATCTCTCACTGATGAGCCGGGTAATGATGCCGATAGCTAATGATTCGATCTCTGTCCCTGCTAACAGTGATCTGACAGCGATCACTGTTAGCAGGGACAGAGACCGCATCATTACCCAGCTCATCAGAAAGAGATCACAGCCTTGAATCCATCCTCTGTGACCCGTCGTGTATGTAGACGTCAGTGACGTCACATGCGTTATACGATTTCTAGGGGTTCGGCCAGAAATTTTATCACATCAAAGGGTTCCCCTGAAGGAAAAAGGTTGAAAAACACTGCCTTAGATTGTAAAGAGTTGAGGTTTGCAAATGCATTAAGGGGTATGTTAGCTTATGAATATTTTGGAAAAAAAATTCCAGTAGGAAGTGGTTTTGGCCGCTCAACGTTGTTGCCCCTTTGAATTTGTTTTGTTGAACTTTTCATATTGGGCACCTGGCTAGGGACCCACACTGTTTTTTTTTTATATACAGGTTAGCCTAGGTACCTTTACCAGTTTGTTTTTAACCTAATCTATCTATAATGCTTCTTCCAGCTTCAACTCTTTACTATCATAAGGATACCTTGTCTCTACACATCTCTTCATGCTTACAAATTGCATTAAGCCTGGTGGTTTTAGACCTGTAGTATAGTTCCGCTCTGTGCATAAAGCCTAATAAATAAGATTTTGTCTCCTATGTATTGAATTGAGTGTTTTGAGAATTTTGTTAGATTAGGTTATGAGATGAAGATAAAGCAATCACAGTGATAGGGTAATAATGTTAATAAAGTGTCAATGTGTTTCAGCACAAGTGAGATTAATTTTTGCAGTGTAGAAAGCTGCTGTTCTATCCCATTGCTGCTAAAATTTCTAATGCACAGGAATACATACAGTATCTAACAATGTGCTCTGAGCTTGGTTCTCATATGTTTTCCATGTTACAGAGATCCATGTTAGATGAGAATGATTTGTTGTCAGAATTAAATTGAATTTATTGTGTAAAAAAAAAAAAAATTGTGTCCCTTCCATTTTCATAAATATTTTCATTTGCATTACTGTGACCAAAATCTCAGAACTACTTTAAAAACTTGTGTACCTGATCAACGTAAAGATGTTGTTTGGTAAGGTAAAGACAAGATATTTGTAAATAATGTTTCCTACCTACATTGGTGTTTTCGTCTCTTACCCTGAGGTATTGGAATCTACTTTCTCTAGGGCACAGGACCATGAGGTAAATCACTCCAACAGGAGACAAGACACTAGAAAGAATAGAAAACTTCTCCCCTGTTAGCTTTCCCCTCAGCACAGGAAATGAGAAACCATTTCTTCTAATCCCCTTATTGTCCCTGAAGAGCATGGTATGTAGACCCCCTATCTCTGTCAGTTTGTTTTACCTTTTCCTCTTCTTCAGGAATTCTTGACACAGATCCCTCTTCTCGTATCTTAATCTGGTATCCCTGTTTTTCATGCCATGGCTATTGAATCATTGATTTGAAGACTAAAGCGGTTCCATGAAGCACTAATTAGAAACATGCTTCAGGCTTATATGCCAGTTTTGTTGGCATCCTACCATAGGCTTTGGTAGACCTGTTAGTCCCATTAAAATTCACTGGGTATTTCTTTTCGTCAGTCTGCGTTCTGTGGTTAATGCAGTTTCTACATATGGGCTTGATAAAGGATTGAATTTACCCTTGTTAAAGGTTCAGGTGTCTTGTGTGTGCTATTCCAGGAACATCTGTCTTTGATGGAAGATGTTTTCTTTTGTTGAAGGTAGCATTTTTTTGTTGCTAATTCTTGAACCTCTTCTGATTTTCTCATTCTGATAAAGTGGTGGTTTCTTATGTAAAGCAGCAAATCCTTCTGTTTCTTTGTCCTAATCCTAGGAAGGAATGACATTACACATTTTGATATACCGAGGACTATTTGAGTTTAATTGGATAAGATGGACATTTTTTGTCATTCTGATTCTTTATATGTTCTCTGGCATCTAGGAAGGATAGACCTTTTTTTTTTTTCTCCTGAAGACTGTCTGCTAGGTCAGTGGAGGAGGTAATTATGAGGGGGGAGGGGGCGCTCCCCCATCAAGAATTACAGATCGTTAAACTAGGGCTGTGAGCCACTCTTGGATGGTCAGGCATCAAGCTTCTCTTAGTCATTTGTGTAAGAAAGTGACGTGGTCTTCTCCCTTTCTTTTGTGCAGATGTATAGAGTGGATCTGTTTTCCTTCTTACAGGTACGTTTTGGGAGTTAGGGTTTTTCAAGCATCTTCTTTCTATGTATGTAGAGGGTAAAGGTCACAGGTGAGGAGTTTTTGATTATTGCTAGTGTCCTTTTTTTTCTGTAGGTAGAAGCTTTACCGCTTGGTCTTGTGTCCCCAAAGAAACTCAGAAAGAAAAAAAATTTAACATAACTAAATTTCCTTTTTAATGTAAATTGTGGAATCTGCTTTAGTGGATGCGGAATATTTCCCTTCTAATGTCAATGAGATCCAGCATTTTTCTCAATAATACCAGAAAATGTATTTACATAAAAATGGCAGCTATTCCTATGCAATTCAGAAATCATAGAGCTAAGCCACACTCGCCATTTTGTCAGTTGTTCTAGTTGTGAGTAAACTGTGACTAAACACACACTTGTAAACATGTGTGCGATCATAAGCCTCTGGACTTAATTTGTTGCATGGAGTTATCAGTAGATAGTTTCCAGATGGTTTGTAGCATTATATATGAAAACAAATGTATTATAGCAAAACAAAGAGGACATCTCTCCAAGCTGTGCCTCTGCAATATCAAAATAGATCAATAGGGGCTTCTATGAGGTACTTTGCCATTGTGCCAAACACCATGTGTGCATGGATTTATATCTTACAGTGGTATGGCTCCTTGAGGACTGAATGTGAACTCTCTGGATAGAGTATTTAGTAGCTAGTGTGATCTAGTTGCTGTGATTTTGGGCAGAAAATGAAATTCAACTTAAAAAAGAGCAGACCTAGAATTGTTTGTTCATATTGGCTTTGCAAAAAACAAAAATGTATCTGGCTATTGCCTTTTAGGATGAAACAATTAAAGATTCATCTGGACAGGAAG
Source organism: Pipa parva (assembly GCA_019650415.1). Taxonomy (NCBI): domain Eukaryota; kingdom Metazoa; phylum Chordata; class Amphibia; order Anura; family Pipidae; genus Pipa; species Pipa parva. The sequence continues at coordinate 12,975 of WMED01003338.1, forward strand.
ATGAAACACAGTCCTCAAATGATGACCCTACCCCATCTGGTGCATGTCGAGTTATACGAGAAGTAATACGCCCACGTCGTTGCAAGTATTTTGATTCTAGTACGTTTGCATTTTATTTTTCTCGTTCTAGGTAAGCTCTTCAGGTTTTTCTTTTTTAAATTTTGTTTTTTAAATGTAATACAGATAATGAAATAGAAGAAGAATCAGAGGATGATGAAGATTATATTCCTTCAGAAGACTGGAAAAAAGTAAGATTGCAATGTTTGTAACATGCCTAGGACATGGGGTAACATTTAAAAAAATACTCTTAAGGAAATTGAACTTTAAACACACACACATATATATATATATATATATATATATATATATATATATATATATATATATATATATATATAATGTTTAACTTATGCTTTCTAGTAATTGTTTGCCTGCATTTTTACTTTAAAAAGCCATGTCTGATACTGTTGTAGCATTAAAATAAATGTTTTGCTGCTAGTCAGAAAATGACAGGATGCTAATTTATTACAACACTGCTATATGGATCCTGGAATAGGGACTTTTTGTGTTTTGATTGCCTTGAATGTATCATTTTTTTCCCTTCAAAATAATGGTAATTCATTTCTCACAGGAAATTATGGTGGGTTCCATGTTCCAAGCAGAAATTCCAGTAGGCATTACCAAATACAGAGAAACTGAAAAAGGTGAACTCCATATGCTTGTATGTTTAGTTGTTTCAGATATGGAACATAATGTGAAGACATTGAATGTTTTTTTTCTTTGTTTTCATTTTACACAATTTTTTCCAGGTTTTACATAAGTCATGTAACATTTATTTGAAACGCAAGTTTTATGTTCTGCTCCAGAAAGGCAGAACATAAATTCCTCTGGATCACAGGATTGTTCGATCTACAGCAAAACCTTTTAGATTGCAATCTTCAAAGACAATATCTCTATCTCTACACACTAAGGAACTCTGAGTGCAGTATGTCCACAAAACACTCAAAACTAGTGAACTAGTTATTCTCTCATTCCTTTAAGGCATTTCTCACTGACCTTTGTGCTTCTAATGTACCTTTGCCAGGTTTTAGTCTAAGCAACCTACTGAAAGCTAGGGACTTCCAGATGTCTTCTCCTTTCCTTCTTTTTTTTTTTTTAATAGGAAATTGGTTCTAAGGAGTAACTTCATTTAGCCTCCTACCCACCAGGTGTCCCACTTTTGCTAAAAGCACCATCTTGTTTTCTCAAGACAGGTTCTAGCTCTGGCCCTTCAGGACTTTTACATTTCCTTATATACACCCTCTAGGAGGTAACCTGACCTCCCTGACTCATATCTCACTGCACACTGGGACATTTAGACCCCACAGATCAGCAGTGAACATTGCATGGAACATTTCTATAAATTATAACCTTTTTGACTATTTCTGACATAATAACATTTGGAATATTAAATGGCAATAACCCTTTTTATACAACTTCTACTAAACTACATTTTGAAACACGTTGTTGCTTCATCTTCTACTAACTACTTCTGCATCTACCAAACTGCCACTGTACCCTTCCAGCGAGTAAATGGCAATTATAATCATGCATTTTTGAAACCTAGTTAGAAGAATTCAAAAGGGTTTTAGGTGTGAAAACGAAGAGTTAACTTTGCCTGAATCATAGACGCAAACAATCCTCTCCTAGATACAAAGATTAGCAGGAGGAACCATATTGAAGAATAATACTGTGGAAGCCTGTGTAATGCTACCAATCGACAATCAGTGTCTATCTAATCCGACCAATCCGCTTTTAGTGGCTTCAAAAGGGCAGCTGATTGCAGAGCAGGTTACAGCAGTGCAGGAAGAAGCAGGGGTTAGATAAAGGGCAGAGACTTACTCTAAAGCTTTAGAAACAGGGTTATATAAGGAGCAGAGACTTACACCAAAGCTTTTAAATTGCATTTTACAGGTTTTTTAACTTTTGCAGATACTTTTACTATGTATAGTGTGGGTACTGAAAGTATTCAGACCCTTTTAAAATTTTTCACTCTGCGTTTCATTGCAGCCAATTGGTAAGATCAAAAAAAATTCATTTTTTTGCTCATTAATGTACACTCTGCACTCCATCTTGCAAGAAAAAAACAAATATAGATAATTTTGCAAATTTATTAAACAAGAAAAACTGAAATATCACATGGTCATAAGTATTCAGACCCTTTGCTCAGTATTGAGTAGAAGCGCCCTTTTGAGCTAGTACAGTCATGAGTCATCTTAGGAATGATGCAAAAAGTTTTTCACACCTGGATTTGGGGATCCTCTGCCATTCTTCCTTGCAGATTCTCTCCAGTTCCCTCAGGTTGGATGGTGAATGTTGGTGGACAGCCATTTTCAAGTCTCTCCAGAGATGCTCAATTGGGTTTAGGTCAGGCCTCTGGCTGGGCCAGTCAAGAATGGGCATGTTCTAAAGCCACTGCTTTGTTATTTTAGCGGAGTGCTTAGGGTCATTGTCTTGTCTCCACACATACCACTTAGAATTAATACCAAAAAATTGAATCTTCGTCTCATCAGACCATATAATCTTATTTCTCATAGTCTGGGAGTTCTTCATGTGTTTTCTTTGCAAACTGTATGTGAGCTTTCAAATGTTTTGCACTGAGGAGAGGTTTCCTTCGGAACACTCTGCCCTAAAGCCCCAACTGGACAAGGGCTGCAGTGTTAGTGGACTTTGTGGAACTTTCTCCCATCTTCCTACTGCATCTCTGGAGCTCAGCCACAGTGATCTTGGGGTTCTTCTTTACCTCTCTCACCAAGGCTCTTCTCCCACGATTGCTTAGTTTGGCTAGACAGCCAGGTCGAGGAAGAGTTGTGGTTGTCCCAAACTTCTTCCGTTTAAGTATTATGGAGGCCACTGTGCTCTTAGTAACCTGGAGTGGTGCAGAAATTCTTTTGTAACCTTGGCTATATCTGTGCCTTGCCACAATTCTGTCTCTGAGCTTCTTGGGTAGTTCCTTAGACCTCATGATTCTCATGTGCTCTGAAATGCACTGTGAGCTGTGAGGTCTTATATAGACAGGTGTGTGTCTTTCCTAATCAGGTCCAATCAGTTTAATTAAACACAGCTGGACTCTAATGAAGAAATAGAAGCATCTCAAGGAAGATCAGAAGGAAATGGACAGCATGTGAGTTAAATATGAGTGTCACAGCAAAGGGTCTGAATACTTATGATCATGTGATATTTCAGTTTTTCTTCTTTACTAAATTTGCAAAAAATATCTACATTTCTGTTTTTTTCTTTCAAGATGGGGTGCAGAGTGTACATTAATGAGCAAAAAAATGAACTTTTTTGATCTTACCAAATCGCTGCAATGAAACAGAGTGAAAAAATTAAAGGGGTCTGAATAGTTTCCATACCCACTGTATGGATCCCCACACAACTCTTTTTATGTAGATCAATGTAATAGCTACTGAGAATAAATCTTTTTTGCTAAAATGCACACCCCTCAGTATGTGTGAAGTCTGCATTGCTTGTAATGTGCTGTCTATTGTAATCACTGCATGTATAAGGGCCTCTTTTTTTTTTTTTTTTCTCCTCTACTGATATGATATTTGCATACTGGGGAGATCAACCAGTCAGTGATCAGCTAGGTTAGTTCCTGCTCTGAAGGAAAAAAACAATGCCCACTGTTCACTTGGAGAAGGAAAGGTGAAAAGCTCTCCTTATGCAGGTATATTTTAAGTGATTTGAGTAGGAAAATAGGAGGATTTCCTAAATTTCTTTCAGTATAATCTTCCCAAGGTTTTATTAACGGTTTCTAAATGTATTCTAGCTCCCTGTTAGCAATAAATGGTTCTAAAGAAATAAGACCAGGTATTTTTATACAAAATAACCGTATTCTTTGTTTTGCATCAACTGATTTATGTCTTTTAATATTTAGTATATGAAAATGATGACCAACTACTCTGGAATCCAGATTATGTAACAGAAGAAAGAGTAGTTGAATTTTTAAGTGAGGCATCCGGAAGGACTGGGGATGAGAAAGGTCTAGATGCTATTCCTGAAGGATCTCATATAAAAGATAATGAACAGGTAATCATAACAAATGCATACATTTTACACTAGGGGAAAAGGACACAAAAAAACAAGTCTGTCATGTCTGTTAAGTGAGCTCACCTGGCACGATACACTTTAATAGTGCCGTTTTTCAGACCTAGAATAGATTCAAGGGGATGTTCACCCTGGTATTCACATGTTATTGAAATTGTCGTCTGCTTTCCAGTTGGTCCACTCAAGCATCACTCAGAGCAGGGAGGGAGCGGTATCAGACCGCTGAAGCTGCACAGAAGAAACAAGGGAGACTAAGGTGAATTGTGAAAAAAAAAAAATTTAATAGATGACAAATACCAGGATGAATATTCCCTTTAGGGGGATCTTGCTTAGACGAACCATGTTGCACATGGTCACAGCAAGCAATTTTCCTCTACGAAGAAATTAATGCCAGTATCCAGGGTGTTTTAAGAATAAGTTTTTCAGATTTTGTATATGCGCAAATATGCATAAATAAAAATGACACCATTCTAGCTTTAGTTGTTGCATGATGCCTTTCATGATTTATTTAGTTAAAACCATTTCTTACAGGCCCTATATGAACTAGTGAAATGTAACTTTGACACGGAAGAGGCACTGAGAAGACTAAGATTTAATGTCAAAGCAGCAAGAGGTGAGCATATGTTTCTGTATCTGTCCACAGTGTAGTTTTGCATTGTGTGCTGCAGTCATAAGCTTGACAGAAGTTACAATGCAATATATTAAAGAAAATGGTTCTGCACCCCACTTGAAAAGTCAAGTATCCCTTGGTGCATATAGAGAAACAAAAAATATGAGATTGAAGCTATTCCACTCAAAATATTCAATTAACAAAATATAGCTAATCTCTGTGAGCACAGTACAGTGCAAAAGTTTTTTTTTTTAATTTAAATTCTACTTCACTTTGCTTTTTGGTAACTGATAAACATTAATACTTTTTTTGTACAGTACAAGCATTTATGATTTTAAATATAGAAATACATACATGCATACATATATCTATGTGCACATGCGTATACACGTGTTTTGGTTTACAAGCATTTATGATTTTATATATAGAAATACAAACATGCATACATATATCTATGTGCACATGCGTATACACATGTGTTTTGGTTTACAAGCATTTATGATTTTATATATAGACATACATGCATACATATATCTATGTACATGCGTATACACATGTGTTTTGTTTGTTTTTTTCCCACTAGAAGAACTTTCTATCTGGACAGAAGAAGAATGTAGAAATTTTGAACAAGGTCTTAAAGCATATGGCAAAGATTTCCACTTAATTCAGGCCAACAAGGTACTTGTTAGTAATCTGTATGTGTATATAGTTTACCTCTAAACATTGTTTCCTGTTATAACTCTTCAACTTTCCACCCAAAATAATCTTTAATTACCCCTCCCTCAACAGCCTACTGTATCTAGTTCTCACAGTTTTAAGTCTAATTATACATATAATAAATGGTACTTCCTATATATGATGTATTTTTTTTTTGTTATATATATAATTTATTCTGCATATGTTTTCAATGAAACGGTGAGTAAAGCCATAAAGTAGCTGGATTGTAAGCAGTCTAGTTAATGGGGTACAGATAAAGAAAGGACTAAGTTGAGAGTAATATATTTCATCATATTAATTAGATAAGATATATTTAGGATTTTTATTAACGTATTGTCATAACATAATTTGTCAAGGTAATGGAATATTTGTAAGTACAGGGTTGGTCTTAATGGGGAAAAATAAAATAAAGCAATAGTTTTCCATATGAATGATCTCTTCATTTTACCATATTTCTTAGGTAAGAACGAGATCTGTTGGAGAATGTGTGGCATTTTATTACATGTGGAAGAAGTCTGAGCGGTATGACTTCTTTGCCCAACAAACACGTTTTGGAAAAAAGAAGTATAATCTGCACCCTGGTGTAACGTGAGTATAAAGTTCAGACATTGTACTAATGACAAATTCAGGTTGGCACCAGTACTTCATATTGTTTAGAGGGGTGGTAAACACATGGACTAACCTTTCAGCAAAGGTGGTAGGGACAAATAAAGAGACAGTATTTAAACATGCATGAGATGGTTACAAATCTAGAAACCAGTTATTCCATTGTGCAGACTAGAAGAACCAGCTATTATTTTTTACCTGTTACATTGTTTCCCCTTTTTGTAGTTTTATTATTTTCAAAGGTTCTTCCTCCCCTGGCTGCTATTCCTGTGTGCAGGCTGGAAATATTTAATATTGAGAATCGCTCATTTAATCTGTCACTCAAGGGGGTCATTTAGCTTAACTCTTCTCCCCTGCAGTTGCATGTTTATTCCTTGAAGGCCTGTAATGCAAGCTCATTGGGAAGCAGTGTTTTTCTCCAGAAGTTGTGATTCAGCAGTGTGAGAATTGCCCTTATTGTCAAGAATTGACAAATGTGCTTAAGAGCACAAATAGCTATCTTTGTAACAGAAAAATAATGACTGCATCACCAGAAAAAATATCCATTACGGGGAAGAAGGGCAACTTGTTTGATTGTAAGCACAGTGTGTTTCCTTCAGTCGGCTATATCCAGTAATTTGGATGAGCTGCATGTGAGCAGGGGTTGCTCAGGAAAGCAGGGCACCATTTTGAATAAATACTTAATTGTCAGCTTTTTGCCAAAGAGGGATTAGATTATCTGATGTCTTGATTCCTACCTTTCTAGTGACTGGTACACTTTAAATATAGCAGATTTTCTAATGATATTTTCCCTTTAATTGAATTAAGAGTCTTCTGATAATTAAAATGTACCTCCATCTATTAATAATATGTATGCATTGCACCCTATAGAGATTATATGGATCGTCTTTTGGATGAAAGTGAAAGTGCTGCCTCCAGCCGGGCCCCATCTCCCCCACCAACTACCTCAAACAGCAGCACTAGTCAGTCAGAGAAGGAGGACAGTACAGCCAACAGCAATCAGAATGGTATGAATTGTTTACACTACTGTTTCATTTATCTAATACATTTAGCATTTTTTAAGTGGTAGATGCGTTTCTCATCTAGCATACATTTTTTGGTGTAGCTACTCTGCCTCTTACTTGTAAAGTTTGCTTTTTGTGTACTAACTTTATCCTGCAGACTTCCACACCAGACTCCTTTAACATGGTAGTGGAGTTAACTACTCTTGTACATAAACTATTTCACTGGGAGATATCCTAGAACCCTTCCCAATGCAGATCCTTTATGTGCTTTCACAAGGTAATGTGGTTCCTAGTGCTCAAGGGGCATCACTTTCCCAATAACACACACAGCTGCATGGTGCACATTATGGCAGATATAGAGACTGTGCTTTAGTGAAATAGATGTACAAGACCCAGGGGGTTATTCACTAAGGTGCGAATTCTCAAACAGCGGATTCCCATAGCAAATATATGACAAATTCCCCATTGTAAAGTCACAACAATTTTTTAAAGTTAAGATTGTAACAATTTTCCCATAATAAGGTCGCGACTGCCTCTGTAATACGATAAAGATAGATGTTCCAGCACTCCCACAAGTAAAAACATCAAAAATTTTATTCCATGTTAGTTAAAACAGGATCCAGTTATAAAAAAGGTAAAAACAAATCATAGGTGACCTATGATTAAGTGCCCAGCACGAAACGCGTAAGGGGTGGCCAATATTTCTTTTGTTTTTACCTTTTTTTAACTGGATCCTGTTTTAACTAACATGGAATAAAACCTTTGATGTTTTACTTGTGGGAGTGCTGGAACATCTATCTTTATCGTATTACAGAGGCAATTCATTCCAAGCACCCTATTACTTTACAAGCCTTTACTACAGAGAATCTTTTTGCTTACGATATTCGGATTGAGCAACCACAACCATTATTAAGGTCGCAACTGCGACAATATTCTCCTAATAAAGATTAGATTACCGTATATACTCGTGTATAATGGGTTACAATGGTTGGAGTGAGCACTCAATTAATAAGGAAATTAGGAATAGGTGCTACCAACAGGAGTTAAACAATAGAATAATTGAGTAAAGAGAAAACAGAACTCCTGTAAAAGGTGCACACTAAAACAAGGTTTTTATTGGTCAATAATCACAAATGAAAACACGTGGTTATAGATACAAAACAATCAAAAGACAGGAAAATTGTATGTGTTAAAAACAATTAAAATAGGGAAATATGAACCCTAAAAACTAAAGCAGGGCAGTTTAACTCTCATAATGAAGCATAACAGTGTTATTGTGGTAAGGAGTGGAATTGCAAGGCACATAATATAAATGTAAATGTCAAAGTTACTGTCACTTTAAGTGTTTGTCAAATTGGTAAAGGAGAGTCTGGTCGAATGCCAAGCCGTATCCTATCCACGAGCCCAGTCTGAGCATTAGAAGTGCAGAATGTTAAAGTCCGTTGTGGAGTTGCAGCTTGCTCAAACAGAGAGCTGAAGTTTAGGCATGTTAGTCGCTGCTAAGGGAAATGCCGGACGTGTTTCGCTCTTGGGAGCTTCCTCTCGCAGCAAGATGCCAGACCTGTCTGCCACAGAGCAGCAGTGATTGGTGTGATTGTGTCGACAGAGACCCCCGAGGTGACAGGAGAGAATGAAGCACTGGGAAGTAAAGAGTCTACGGTAAGTGTGATGGCCTGAGCATTGTACCTGGAGATGTCGATGCCCTGCTATCTCTGCTGCGCTCAGTGTTCCCTCCAGGGAGCCAGTCCACTCGGTGCTGGGAGGTCAGAGCAGCCGCACTAATCCCCAGACAAGACGAGACCTGGATGGATGTGCAGAGAGGCACTCTCAGTCAGCGCCACCGCAGCTAAACACTCGCACCGCCCCCTCCACTTGCCTCAACCAATCCAGCGAAGTCGAGTATACTATTTTACATGATTTTTTTTATTTGTCACTGGATAGTACAGACATACATATCAGTGAAATTACATATGTGTCAGAAAACAAAAGATAACATCAATAGGGAAGTGACATGATGACCGCAGTAATATACAATAACAGCAGACCAATAAATATAATAGTATTTAGATATATTAGTAATAAATAGTAATAGTGATAATATTAGTAATAATAATGTACAGTGCTGAGATATATATTGTGCAAACAAAAACCTGCAGTATAATGGGTATAGAATAGATAAATAGGCCAAGGTGTGCGGGGGGGGGGGAGAGGGATAGGTAAATTAAGGCTATTGTGCTGTTAAGTCTGATGGAGTCAGGGAAGAAGCTCTTCCTTAGCCTGTCAGTTCGAGATTTAAGACATCTATATAGTCTACCACAGTGGTTCTCAACCTTTCTAATGCCGTGACCCCGTAATACAGTTCCTCATGTTGCGG
>WMED01003339.1:7502-22373 GCA_019650415.1 Pipa parva
ATGTACTACACAACCTTCATATAAGGGCCACCTAACAAGCTATTGGTCTCCTTAGGTTTTTTTTCTTTTTTCTTTTTTGTGGGTAACTAATGATATTTTTGTTAAAATGTATAAACAAGCAGGGGTAGTTTAATAAATATTGGAGCTGAATAAACCACATTAGTATTTTTTTTTTTACAGATCTTTATCATACTAATGCATGGGATGATTGGCAGAATAATACATTGGCACTAGGGAGAAACATTACACTACCATCATGAAGTCATTCAGTATTTTACTGAGAGAACAATTCATTGCATCCAAACTCATGCAAGTGCAAGATTTTTAAACAGCTCTAAATGTCTTAAATTATTTTACTTACATAATTGTTCTTCCAATGAAGGGAAAGATCTATATATTAATAAAGTTGTTTATTATTATTTTATCCATGATACTAAATGCTAAATAACTGCATTTGCCTTCAAACCAAAATAGAATGAATTTTAAAATTTAAAAAGATGTAGTTTGGTGAGACGTGCATTCAGCAATGCAGTTGTACTAATTATCCACTGTACATACATTTTTATACTGTATCTATGAAGTGACATTTTTTGCAGTTGTAATGTAGTGTGATACACATCTTGCATTGTTTTCACTCTAAATGTAATTCAGATATCAGTAAAAATCTTAATATTACTTGAACTAGATTTTAAACAATTAAATGAAAAAAATGGGTCTTAATGATGTACTGGTCTTGTGCCTTTTTCTGTGTTTGCCTTGTTGTGTGTTGAATGTGCGAAAACCTGTATAGTGAATATTTCTCTTTTACACAAAGACGCATATACAATGAGTAATCGAGATTGTATATGTTGGACATGTGCAACACTGCTGGAAATCAATTGCAACTTACTTTGTCCTGAACTTGATGCTGAGGGATGCCATTGTTTCAAGTTGTGTCAAGTCTAATATTGATGAACATCTTTATTCTAACGAGACATTGTCAAAACTCTGCAAAATTCATGTTTTATAGTGAAACCTAGAATTAATATTGTCAGTGGATTATTGGAAATTGTGATTTATATGTCAAAGGCATAGGAAAAAAGGTATTCGTATAATTAGGCTGTTTATTGGTTTATGGTTCACAACTTCTTTGGGGTAAAAACTCTATGCAATTTTGTGGCATGATGTTCCTTCCAACTGTAAATGTGCTTTCCTCACAGATCCAAAGGACAAATAAAAGTCAATATTAACACAAATATCAACCTAGTTTTTTGTTTTGCTTTAATATTCTATGTTTTATTTGTTTTTTTTTAGTCATAGGTACATCTACTGTACATTACAGTGGAACTTGTTTCCACTTTATAAATGAAAGATGATAAGATTAATAATGTAACCTATAGTAATAATTCCACTGTAACAAACAATCAACTTCAGGATGTCTGTAATTACTCAAACCAATTTTACAGTCATGGGACATGATGCTGGTAGACAGCCAATTTAGTTGCTAACACTGAAGCTAGTACAATGAATTCCAGTGGGTATACATGAGTAAAATGCATCTCCTGGCCTCAACTTCTTTCTAAAGTAACTGATAAAGTGCTTTAGATGTATGCCGTTACTAGAGGACTACCTGTGTTTTATCTTCACATTTGCAGAAGCTAAGAACAGCTTGATATTTGACCAGATTTTTCTCTATTCTTTTTTAAACTGTGTCAACAATGTACTCATTAGCAGCTCCGTAGACTATAACAAGATCTCTAACAACTGAAATTAAATTTCTATTTCCATTATACCAAAATGTCATGCATAATGCATTATGGGTATTCATTTTGTATACTTAAATCCCCACATTGGTTTTACTTCTGCGCCAAGCCTCACTCTACAACCCAAGCCTCAATCTATAACCAAACCCTCATTCTACAACCCAAGCCTCTATCTGCAACCCAAGCTTCACTCTGCAACCCAAGCCTAACTCTGCAACCCAAGTCTCACTCTGCAACCCAAGCCAAACTCTGCAACCCAAGCTTCACTCTGCAACCCAAGCTTCACTCTGCAACACAAGCCTCACTATGCAACCCAAGCCTCAATCTGCAACCTAAGCATCACTGCATACCTTTCACCTCCAATGAGCTCTCTGAACCCCTTCTTTAAACTCCTTCATTTTAAACTAACTTTTAGGTTCTTCCTCCCTTTTTATACTTTCTTCATTTTACTCTATCAACCCCTCATTGTCATCACAAAGTATGTTCCCCTCTTTTTAATCTACATTAGATTTTATTGCCTCACACCAGGGGGCGAAAGTTATTAAACTTGGAAAGACCGCTCTCGAGTATTTCGATCCCGATTTATCAAAATTTTTGATGAGCATTTGCTCATCTTTTTTTGCATCTGTAGACCAACACTACCACTCTGTCCTATCTATATATCATCTATCTATCTATCTATCTATCTATCTATCTATCTATCTATCTATCTATCTATCTATCTATCTATCTTTCTTATGGAGCAGCCTTTGAATTTAATATACTGTATATTGAAGTATAAGTTCACATTACTGTATACTGTGACGGCAGTGGTTGTCCTTACCAGATTTATGTGTAATGAGAGGTTGGAAGGTTGGCAGCCAATTCATGATCATTGTGTGATTGGTAGCTGCAGAATGATTTTTAAAGGACAACTAAAGTCACACAGAGGCTAAAATACTTAATGCCAAAAAGCCTGTGCTTAGCTAAATCAGCCCTTTCAGTGGGACTTGGCCTTTAGCCAGCTGAGTTCTTTGTTCCATCAATAAAATGAAGAACATAGCACCACTACTACAGGGATCTAGGACTGCCTTCTGCTGCACAAACTTGTCCTGCAGATGCGTAAGCTGTGCTAAGCCTTCTAACATGGCTTCCAATCAACATTGAGTCAAAGGGCTGAGGGGGGCTCTCCGAGCTGCTGGAGCTCTCCACTTTAGTGGGAAATGGAAGACTCAGACAGTCTTAGGGCAAAATGGTTACCTTACCTGTGGGATTTATTAGCTAGTCAAAAGCCCGTGACTTTAGAACCCCTTTACTTTTTTTTATTGGACTAACATTCAGTTTAGTTAGAGGAGCTTTCGAGAGTTCTGTCCCTCCTTCATCAGGTTGCAAGCAATACACTGCAATGTTGCTTTTAACCTGATGAAGGGAGGACAGACCTCTCATAGGCTCATCTAACTAAACTGACTGTTAGTCCAATAAAAAAGTTTTCACTGGATATTGAAATGCTCATCTTTTTTTGCATCTGTAGACCAACACTACCACTCTGTCCTATCTATTTATCTATCTATCTACCTATCTATCTATCTATCTATCTATCTATCTATCTATCTATCTATCTATTTCTCATGGAGCAGCCTCTGAATTTAATATACTGTATACTGAAGTATAAGTTCACATTACTGTATACTGTGACAGCAGTGGTTGTCCTTACCAGATTTATGTGTAATGAGAGGTTGGAAGGGAAAGGTTTTTATGTTGTAATCGCAAGCAAGAATGTTTGCTGGATCTGCACAAGGTCAAGATTTATCAATGTGACCTGATATTTCTGCCTCTGAAAAGCTGTAAATAGTTATACATTTTAAAGGTCACTGGCAGCCAATTCATGATCATTGTGTGATTGGTAGCTGCAGAATGATTTTTAAAGGACAGCTAAAGTCACACTCTGGCTAAAATACTTAATGCCAAACAGCCTGTGCTTAGCTAAATCAGCCCTTTCAGTGGGGCTTGGCCTTTAGCCAGCTGAGTTTCTTTTTATAATCTAAATAAGTACTACAAATGTAATATAAAAACATATATTAATGGCATGTACAGTTACTTTTCAATAGTTTTATAAATGCCAGTAACTAACTTGAGTTCAATTTTGATGTAGTCCATGAGTGGTGGAGAATTGGTCAGCTTAGATATTTAGCCAAGAACTTCTTTGCTCCACCAAAGACAGACAGTTGGAAAATGTCCAGATGATGCAGTGGAGGCATATCACTGAATGCTAGGTCCCTGGAAGACTATGGATGTGCTGAGTTAAGATGTAATCTACACTGAAAGCCCCATGTAAAGGGGCAGTGTTACTGTAAGGAAGCGATCACTACAGATTAGTTCTCGGCTCACACAGATTTTACTGTGGCTAAGGACAATGGTCTGGAAACATAAGTTATCTAAAGTTCTGATTGTATTTATAGAACTAGCTATTTATTTTCACAGACCAGACCTTTTGGGATGTAAAAAATGTTATACTAAGAAACTCATACAGTATGTTGTAGCTCAAAAAATGAAAATAATTGATTTCCACTGACATACCAGTTATTCCTGCCCTGTTCAAAGCTGTAATCTTGTTTTTTATTTTGACTTTATGTTTTATGATTGCAGTCTCTGTACCATGGTTATTTAATTGAGCTTTAAATAATACATATTTGTGATGTTAGATAAAATGTCTATGTAATTGTAAGTCTATGTAAATCATATGTAATTTTTAAATATATCATAGCACTGTTAAAGCCGTTAGCCCTTTGTCTGTTACACTAAATTATACCATATATAGTTTTTTGAATTACAAACGTACTATCTATAGGGAATACATGAAGGAAAATGCACATTAAAAATGTTGTATGACTGTACTGTGCAGTATGGTAGTTCCAAGTCCAGTGCTTGCCCAGGAGAACATCTAGTTAAAGTTAGTTTATATTTAGAAAATAGGATATCTGAAATATATTAGTAAAAATATGCATTGCAGCTACTGTGACATTAGAATGAGTAGCTCAGGATGCCACCAGGAACATTAAGCACCAGGCTGTTCTTAGCCAGTCCAGGAATGAAACTCCAGTAATAGGTTATCTGGAGTATCTCGTTGTATATAAGCTACTTACTGTATAAGGTGTTAATCACTGCTATTATTTTATGGATTTCTAGTCTAAGGTTGGTTATGTTGCAGATCAGCCATAGATGGATTCAGTTTTGGCTTTGCTGCTAGACTGTTCTTTCATTTATCATCAGTGTTGGAGAATGAATACTGACCAAACTAGGTACTGAGTACAAACTAATCAAGGGACATGGCTAAAGGTATTGATTCACCTTGGAATTCTAGTATTTTTGCAGATATTTTTAAGACAATTTGCAATTATTTTACATGTTTTCATTTTTGTATAATTTGGATTTTTTTCACATTTTGTTCAGAACCTTGTTTCCATTGAAATGATTTTACTGGTGGCTTGAGTCCATTACCCTACCAAGCAGATACTGGCATGAGTACATAGAGAAAGAAAAATGTGCAATGAGAAAGAATTATCAATGAAAAAGCAGACCTTAGACAGATTGATGTAATGAGTAACCAAAAATACAAAGCAAAACAGAAATTTAGATAAATCAAAACCCATATGATAAGTATCTTTAAAAAAAAATGATTATCTATAACATAATAAAATCCATTTCCAAGACTAACAACTTCTTTAAGTCTTTCTGTTTCATTCCAGTGGTGTCATTAGGTTCTGTTGCACCTATCTGCATTTTTAAAGTCTGGATCCCACAGCAAATATGAATGCCACTAGTGATTTGCCTGTGCCCCCTTGCAGCATGAGGGCCTCGCTACTGGGATTGGCAGGAGCTCACCCTATGCCAGCATGTCAGCCTGTACCTGACTAAACAAAGAATGTAACCTGTGGTAAATCACTGCACATTGTTGCTTTGTGCACCTGAGATATAAACACGTTATGTTCCTGACTCCATCAGTCCAGTCTCCCTTGACAGCCTCTTAGTAATGTATCCTATAACATCTCTCATGATGGCCTTTTTTTTTTTTTCCATTTCAGCTTTCCCAAGCCTACAAATAGAAATGCTTCATGAGCCGTGAGGGTCCAGTGGTAAAGTTCAAGTTTCATGCTGAGAATCATTGTTGGTAATTGGGTCACTCATTAAATGACACTGCTCAGTCAGTACAAATTGCCACTGGTATAGTAAACTTGCCACTCTGCAAATAAATATTGGTCATCCCATAGGCTAACCAACTCTAAATACTGGATGCTCCTTTGTGGCCTGTCTATGTTCTTGAAGTAAATATACCATGTCTTTGGGAGTACATACTGGAGGTACTGGAGGATACTGACTTTATATAATAATTGCTGCTGTGGCTTTTACTAGGGCAGGGGTAAAAAACACTCAAGATGCCAATACAGCTTGCCATTGTTGCCAATCAAACCTCATTCGTGGGTGATTCACTACTAGATTAAATATTGAAATCTTATGTTCTGCTTGAGCTTCTTAGGATATTTACACTGCTATTATCTGGAGATGTATGATATATAAAGATAGGTGGGCTCAGAAACAATATTATTATACACTTCTTCACCAGACCTCCTTTAAAAGGGGACTCATGATACCAAGTTATATATCATGATGCCAAATGCCCACTATTCAATTTGTCTGTTGTATTTATGGCACAGACACATTATTGACGCCAAGTAAATACACACCACAGAATGTGCCCATTTCATCTCTGTATCCAATCCCATCTTTAGAGATTCCAAAAATGCATGTCTCTACATAGTCATCATTATTAAAAAGAAGGTGGAAAAGTCTTAGATCCCTGTGAACAATGGTACTGTGGCTTGTATTCCAAAACTTACATCTGACTGTGTAAAATGGTTAATCATCCAGGTACAGATAATGCTTTCCAGCTGGAAGGTACTGCAACATAAAGGAGAAATGTGATGGGGTTTAAAAACCACCAAACAGATTAAGTAAGGATGTATGTTGAATCCTACCATCTGTTTCCTATGTCTGCTTCTTTATATATACTGTGAAATTTGTCTTTAGAGAAGATAGTGTTGGGAAATCAGGATTACCGTATTTTCCGGACTATAAGGCACACTTAAAATGCTGAGATTTTCTCAGCAATACTAAGTGCGCCTTATAGCCCGGTGCGCCTAATCTATGGACTGACCTCAGGGCATGGAGGCATCGGGCAGGCATGGCAGGCATCAGGCAGGCATGGCAGGCATCGGCAGACTTCGGGCAGGAATCAGGCAGACTTCGGGCAGGCATCGGCAGACTTCGGGCAGGTAATTAAGTGCAGTGAATATTCATAAACCGGATATCGTCATGCGCTGCGCCTTATAACCCGGTGCGCCTTGTGTACGGACGAAGCCCTGATGGAACCTCCCTGAAGGTAAGTGCGGCTTATATTCCGGTGCGCCTTATAGCCCGGAAAATACGGTATGTTGAACTGCTTTGCTCCTGTTGTTCCTGCTTTCCACACAACTAATTGTAGAAAATAATAAAGGATTGAATCTTTGAGCCAAATCTTGTGTCTTTTATTTATGAACACATAACATGTTTTGAGCCCCCAGGCTCTTTATCAATTTCTTATTTTGTGAAAATTGTCTATCATGTGTAGGGAATCATTCAAGTGTTGGAGCAGCCTTTAGGGATTAACACACTGCAAACAGTGAGTATTCACCAATTATTTCGGGAAAAATTAACTTAAACCACAGCCTTTCTTTGGCAAAACAAAAGTCACTTGAAAAAACACCACTTTCAGAAAAAAATAAAGTCCTTGGTCATAAACATAAAGTTTTGGTTAGCAAATACAGAGTACCTTCCCTTACCCTGGGTTACCTCCTTGGGGTTTCACAGTGCTGAAAAGCCAAGTTGTATAGCAGAGTCTTTAACCACTAGCCTCTGTTTCTCTCACAAGGATTTTCAGTCTCAGCCACAGAATCAACTTTCTTCCCACTCCAATCACACCCAAGTGGTTCTCTAAAATGCCTTTAACCAGGCTCTAGCCTGCAGCTGGGGTGATTTACAAAACCTGGACTGACTTACAGAAGTATGTCTGCATAATTGGGTCAATATACTCCCCTTCAAATACAGTACAACACCCTCACACATGATAGCATTATACTTGCTAATATTCTTTAAGGCAAAAAATTCTCTAGTGACTTTATATTCATCATGAAAGATCTTCCCACTTAAGATCACACTTAGGAGTTTAAATTGCTCAAGCATAAGGTGAAATGGCTGTTGCACGTTGTTCTGTTCTTCTCTGTATAATTGATCTTTGGTTATTTTACTGAGTAATAACCAACTTCTTCATGTGGTGAGATTAAAAGTAAATTAGGCTTCTCAGCTTTGGCCCAATGAGTATTTGGAAGATTCAATACACTAGATGTTATTTAGATTGCTACTGTAACCATGATCTCATTTGTCCTTTCTATCAAAAAATGTGTATGATAAGTGTATGCAACACAGGTCTGTGTTAAAGTTTAGAATGAAATCTTTTACAAAAGATTTTGGTATTAGTATTTTTCTAGAATTAGAACAAAGTAAAACACCCAGCTAAATATCATTTATCAGTGTTTCATGTTTCACTTATTTCCCTTCCAGCAAGAAAGAATTGCAGTTCTTATATTATCTCTTTATTCATTATTCCATTATAAGTTATTTATCTTTCACCCTGCAATTGCTGAACTATTTCTCTTCACCAGTGGGTGGTTGAATTCATGCCAATAAATCAAATGATACAAAAAAAAAAAAAAATAGGTGTTTTAAACAGTAAAATGTCTATAACCAAGATCAAATATAGTGAGCCCTAATTGTGAGAGGCCTTATAATTTGCAGGTGTGTGCCTCAGATTTTGGGCTGAGCGAGTATTTAAGTAAGATGTATGGTATAGCTGCGCAGCTGTATGACAAAATCATTTAAAGAATTCTTATGTACCTGTTGCGTGTTTAGAAAAAAAAAATGTATAATGTGTGTTGAATGCAAGAATTGGGTCTCCACATGGCACCACTAGTTTGTGTTTTTTCTGAATGAATCTACCTGGAACAATACTGATAAATTAACTTATAGAGCATCATTGCCTAAAGTCTATTATTATTATTATCCCTTCCAAGTAGTAGCTAGTGACTTCTGTTGTTTGAGTATTGAGAAAGCACAAGACTATCAGAGAAGTAACACTAGTACAAAAGACCTGACATTGTGACCTGTATCCAGTGCATTTAGGGTTTGGAATTCACATCGTTCATCAACAAACAATTGTTAACTAATTAAAGGTTGATTGTTATACTGTTCCACTGCTGATGATGACAGTTTTCGTTTCTTCAGATTTTCACCAGTTTATAATAATCATTACTGACTGTGATGTAAACTGTTATGTTGTGTGCTCTGTATTTGCCTATATAATTATGTAATTAATGTATATCCATTACAATTAGGAGATACTTTTTGTTACTGAAATTTAGTTTTTGAATATATTTTACCATATTCTTTGTGTAATTGTGTCACAAATAGAGGCCATTTTCATATTGGATTATGAATTTCTGAGTGATCTCTTTTACATATTGTATATGACATGCTGCATATGGACATTCATGTTTCCTAAAGATTACAAAATTTATTTAATCATTACAGTACTACAATTACTAAAAAAAAATTGCAGGATTTCCATAGATTATGCACCAACGCAGTGTCCAAAATAATATATTGTCCATCATTTAATATGCTTTACATGTAAGCACCATTATCAATAAACACTAGAAATAGTCATATTTATAAATAGATGTTGGTCAAATAAAGCAGTGATTTCATTTATGTTGGAATGAGATGATCTTTTTCACTAAACTGATTACTATAAAAGGTCAATTTCATTTAAATACCGTTTCCCCGAAAATAAGACCTAGTGTAATTTTTTCCAAGCTTAGAAATATAAGGCCTCCCTGAAAATAAGACCGAGCTGCAGTACCAAACCAGTACCGTGTCCCAAAAATAAGACATCCCCTGAAAATAAGACCTAAAGAGCAAAAGTTAATGTAAGACCCTGTCTTATTTTCAGAGAAACTTGGTATAGGGCTGCAATCAAGACCATAGTGTGATCAAAGTTTGAATGACATGAGCAAAAACAGACAAGTCATAAAAATATGGCAAATTATAATGGATCTTAGAAACAGCGATTCAACTATCTTGCTTATTTCTTTAGAGATATGACTTAATTGGAAATACCTGCCATTTTTTTCTGGGGTTAACAAAACCATTAGCAAGCCTATTAATATTATTGACAATCTGCTGTGTGTGTTACATTCTATGGGCTGAGTAAGTGAACGTAAAATATGAACAGAAATGAGTTTGAGCTCTTTGCTTTAACTTCTGCTTGGGTATGCATAAAAACACAACAATGCATTTCTCGAGGACATGATTTATGTTGTTATGGAGACAGACACATTAATGCATTTTTCATAAAACGGTGAGGTGAAATGAAGAGATGCAGAGATCTCATTACAAACCATCATGTACCTCCTCACATCTGTCTTCTGACATGAAACCCTTTGCAATGTTCCTTATGACCAGTGCTAGAAAACCCCTCCTGTCTATTTTATAGAACAGAGCAGGGTAAATTGCTAACTGGTTATGGAATTCTATTTCAGTATTATTTTACTATTATATCCCTATTGGCATTCCTTAGTTCTCAAACCTTTTTCTGGGACCATCAGTGGAAACCCAAGAGCTTAAGGCTTTTTTCCTGGCTTACTCCCATTCTGTGTGCAGGGTTCATTTTCCAACAACATTAAAAATACATTCTGACACAAGGAATCAAAATGCTCAGTGCGAATGCAAGTTTCCTAAGAAACAATGGGATATTCTTTTATTCTTTTTATTCTTCTGGTAACCTGAATCACTATCTTGTTGGAATCCTTCAGGTAGTAGTCCTAGACAATCTTGTCAGCTATTACTTTATCCTCTTCTCTTTTTCTACTAACTGAACTTTGCTCATGATAACTACAGAAATCTCCCACCATCTACCATGAGTCTTTGTCATGTGGATATACAGATGAAGTTATTTTTCCTGAAATATATTGTATTAAAGCTCCAGTGGAAGCCAGATACGTTTTGTCAAGCAGTTGCCCATTAAGGGCAAATAAAGTAGAAAAGGAATAGAAAAAAAATATTTTTTTGCCTCCAAAAGCTTATAGAGTCTGCTGACTCTAAAGACTCTTTTGTAATGGAAATGTGTGTGTTTACCAAAGAATATTATGTTTGTAAGATAGGAATACGCACCTCTGCTCATGATATGTTTAATCTATTCCCATAATTCTCTACATAGGCACATCTAAGTGGTTCCCAGGCAAGTTCCAACCCTGGCAGACCACTGCTTATTGAATGTGTAGTAGCACCACCTGAAGACACTAAATTAGAATACCACCTTGTATGGAACATTTATTAAACTCTCAGGGGTTTATTGATTAAAGTGCAAATTTGAATGTCAAATTGAATTTGTGACACTTCCAATCACTAAACTCCAATAACCTTGAATTTACTACTTTTTATTTACTTAGCAGTGGATTTCCTTAGCAAAGAAGAGAACAGTATCGAATGCAATTTCTTGAATAGTGTGGTGCAGTCAGCTGAACAGTAGTAGGATGTGTAGTCATACTGAGTGATGCAAATTATACCAGTGAAGGGCAATGACATCATCCTCACAATGTCCCACTAACTGTATTAGGTGAATGATACATACCTTTCTGTGTCGCCAAATCTCTAGTTGATGTTGTCACTTGGTCACAGCCTTTATTGTCACTTGTGAATGAACAGTCACTTTACACCACAAACAGAGCCCTTCCATCAACCCCGTACTACGCCACTTTGATCTGATAAAGTCAAACTGTTGAATTCTACACAGTCTGCCTTGACAAATTTGCTACTTTAGTAGACTCTGACGCCTGCTGAATGGCTGCAGTACATGTGAACATGTATTGTATGTACCCCTATATTTTCTACCTACTAACATTGTTTAGTCTCATTTCTCAATCAAAAATTGGAGGAACAGACCTATAAATCTATGTGCCCATTATAAGAACATTTGCAGAGAACTGGGCTAGTGGCAGTTTAATGTAATAGCAAACATACAGAACAATATATTAGGACAGCATTTCACCAACCTATACCCCAAATATGATCAATCTTAGAGAGGGATACAGTATACATAGGCTACAATGGACTCCGCATTGTCTGGATCATTAAATGATAGATTGTATACTATTGATATTGCATATTGATGACATTTTAAAAATAAGGCAGCACTGGGGCACATGTTGTGATGTCACACAGGAAGTCTGTACTAGAAACTGGTTTAGTTGCTATCTTATTTGAATCTGTTATAACATGCTGTTTTATATTCCTTATATTTTTATTTACTAATACATTCTTCATGTTTACCTGTACCCAGGTGCAAGCTTACCCATATGCCTCAGCAAACAGCTGAAACAAAAACAAGACAGGATGACTAGACTGACCTCCAAGACTCTCTAGACAAGTTGTTCCTAGTGCAACTGCTGGTCTCCCATCCTTGACTCAGTCTCCCAAGGTACTGGTATGTAAACCTATCCTTATGCATTCTGCTTTAGAACTGCCCCTATGGAAAACTCTATGAGGATAAACTGGACGGGAACCAAGAAGCAGATACATATTGTAAAATATGAGCTACTTTTATTTGTATGTCAAAATACTGAAACTTCTGGGAGTTCCTTACTTTCCCTACCTGTAGTTTCCCCCATGTGCAAATATAAAAAACAGATTGTGTTACACAGGGGCCATTAGACTAAATAATTCCCTCTTTTCCCCTCAATTACATTACAGAGTCAATAAAAGAGTTTATCAATGTAAATTTAATTTAAAGTTAAGTATAAAAAAGCTTTATTTTTAGAATTTCTACTAACACAACTACTACACTTTTAACATTGTTTTTGCTTTGTTAAATATGAGAATAAATATAGTAGTAGGCCCTGTCAGACGCGCAGCTGGAGGAACTCTGGATCCCGTTGTCAGTGAGCCACGACTCATGGGGAACGCAGTGTGATGTGGTAATATGCTGGACAGACGAGAAGGAACGAGTCCTTAAAGGAACACTTGGGCCAAAATTGAAAAAAACACATTTGCTAATTTATGCTAATTACTAACTTTTAGTAAATATGTTTTTTTTCTCAGTTTTGGCGAAAAGTTCACCTTCTTACCTTTAAAGAAGTGCTGTCCAGCACATCTGTGTTGTAGACTCCATCTTCATTCACTGCCCATTACTCTTCAGCGTCCCGAGTCTGCAGATTCCCTCTGAGAAGCGTAGCCCTCTCCAGCCACGCTGACAGTGTGCACCCTTCCTTGATGACATGTACAGTCTCCCATATGACTACTATGCGGGGCTTCACTTTCATCGCAGTTGGAGAGGGCTGCACTTGTCAGATGGGATCTGCAGACTTGGGACGCCGTAGTGTCGCCGGCAGAGAATAAAGATGGAGTTTACAAAACAGAAGTGTTGTAAAGCACTTCTTTACAGGTAAGAAAGTGAACTTTTTGGCCAAAATTGAAAAAAAAAACGTATTTACTTAAAGTTAGTAATTAGCATAAATTAGCAAATGTGTTTTTTTCAGTTTTGTATATTGTCAGACTTTGCATCTAATCTATTTATTGAAGTGTACTTTTGGCAGTTGCCTTTGGGGGATTGCTAAGAGTGTAGATTTAAAAGCTCTAGTGTGCTTTCTTTCTTTCTTTCAGTACATGTGTATATGATTACTGTTCTGCACCCCATCTATTTTATAGTGTTTAGCACAGTGACATCATTTTTTTCTGTATTTATGGAGGTTTTCATTACCTTTTTCTGAATCCCCAAAGAAAGGTACAATTTTTTAATGAACTTCTATGTTAAACATGGTCAATGGATAACTTTGAGAAGTAAAGGACAGTGTGGTGGCTCAGTGGTTAGTACTGCTGCCTTGCAGCCCTGGGTCCTGGGTTCAATTACACCCTGGACCTTATCTGCATGGAGTTTGTATATTCTTTATCTGTGTGTGAATAAATAGGGAAACTAGATTGTAAGCTCCATGGGGCAGGGACTGATGTGAATTATGTATCTCTGTAAAGTGCTGTGTAATATAGTAGCACTAAATGAATAAATAACACCTGTGTAAAGAGTGCGTGTTTTTACCATTCCACTCAGTCTGTCCGTTATATACTCTACAACTGAAGTTCTTAATGATAATATTTCTTTGTTTTGCTGTATTTACGTCCTTAGAGCCTGCAACAACTAAGAAATCAAATGAATTGGATGCATTACTTCAACCACAATTCATTATGTACAAAAGATTGCTTTGTAGGTCTGTGATCTTTTAAAAGTCTTAGAATGGGAGATTTAATTAGGAAGAACTTACTGGAACATACGTGACATGATCTCATTTTAACTGATAAATAGAACAGCTAAAGGCAGAATTTCTGTACAAATTATTACTCCAGTTTCCAAGATAAATTGATGTTGACGTATTATTCTGAGCAAACACAACATGTTTTTCAAGTGCACATAGATGTGAAATCATTTTCTATTTTATTTAGCAACACACTTTAAATCAGTGCCTTCTAACTATATAGTAATACCAGGTACATATTTTACATATTTTATCCAAATAGTTTGATTCTATACGCTTGGAACAATATAGAAACTACACATGGGCATTTACCAAGGCTGATTTTCAGCCAGCTCACAGTGGGTTCATGACTTGTTTGGTTTTGCTTTGTGTCATGTGACACACTATGCCTCTATGTTACACTTACAAACTGGGAATGGCACTGAATCTTTATTTTTTCCATACTGAAAAACAGAGCTGTGGAAGAACTAGATTATCCTTCAAGGGAGACCCTGCCCTGCATCGTACTGAGATTGCTCTAAAAGGTTTAACTGAAATAAATTAAGTGGTAGGCAACAAATTCGTGTGAACCTCAGTGTACACATAAATATACAGTATCTCTAAATGATACACTTTTCTCAGACTAATTTTTATAACAAACATGATATTGGAGTATGCCTATATAGGAGCAGACCTGTAACAAAAGTGTGAGAATCCTT
>WMED01003340.1:0-22373 GCA_019650415.1 Pipa parva
GTTTAGTATAAGGTATTTAGGGGATCTCAGTATTTACTTCCTGTTATAAAATATATAGGGCATTTCATTATTTAGAACTTATTATTAAATATATAGGGGGTATCATTATTTTGTCCTTATTAAAAAATAAATTGGGGATGGTGATATGTTTAATCGATATCATTATTTAGTCCTTATTATAAAAAATGTAAAGGATCCCATTATTTATTCCTTGTAAAATATCTAAGGGATCTCAGTATTTATTCCTTATTAAATATATAGGACATTGCATTATTTAGTCCTTATTATAAAATATATTAAGGTATCATCATTTCATTTCTAAATTAACGTCTTGGGTGCTACTGGTTTAATGTCAAACCTGAAAACTGTGGTGTAATATTCATTTAAATATTTCTGTATGGCTACTAAATAATCTGCGGTATGTTATAGGAACTTCGGCCTCCTAAATTATGTGTTCCGGAAAGTTCCTCTTTGGGCATACTGAGTACAAGCACTCCTCAATAACGCTGAGCCAGGACTTCATTGAAAGAAAGAGTATAAAACTAGCTGCACCACTAGCCTGGATTATTTTGATTAGTGAAAGCCTTACAATATTGTTTGGCCTACAGACATCCTGGTCTGAAGTCTTTAATCTTCTCAGACGACAGCAGGAAGCAATAAAAAATTAAATGCCGAGATGGACTGGCCCACCAAAACACAAGGGAATCTCCTGGTGGGTCCAAGGTCTTAGTGGGCCCTCCTGGAATTTTAGATTGCTCCATCATGGCATTTTCCAGGGGTGGTGTAAAGAAGGGGGTAAGAAACAATATAGGAAGCACACACACACACACACACACACACACACACGCACACACACAAAAATCATAGGGAATGAAACATATTTTAAATAGTGGGTCCCTGATCTCTTAGCACCATTTCTCTAGTCCATCACTGATTAAATGGCTTCCTACCAGCCTGGGTAAAACTGCAAGGTGCAGATTTTATGTACACAAATATATCTCAGTGTTGGAAAGGACTCTTTATAGACAAGCAGCTTATATATATATAAAAAATCTGGTTCCTTTTAGTTAATTATGCTCTTGCTCAGCTGTGTTAACCTGCCAGAAAGCAGTGACTGTAATGCTTGTAGATCAGAGATGACAAAATGATAGCCTTTCAGCTGATGTCCTGCTGAGAAAGATGGGGGGTAGCTGCAACTCAAAGTAATGGACAAAGCTGTTCAGTTAAGGTTCCAACTGGGAAGGGGGGGTGGGTTACTTATTTTCTTTCAGTTTGTTACTCTTATTTTCATAATGCATTTTAAATTACCCAGCACAGCAGAAAAGGCTGGCACAAAACACCCCATTTTATCTAACAAGCCATGGACAGGAGGTCCCTCTGACTATTTACAGTAAGCTGGCCAGATCATCCCTTTAATCGGGCACATTTTTTTGTAAAGGGGGTGATATATTTCTAGGTGTAACGCATTCATGCCGTTTCTTCTCCTCCATCGTTCCCGGAGCGGTTTCAATATTTTCCAGCTTTGGCCCATTTAAGATCATTATTAGTTTCAATCGCCTTTACTTTCTTTCAATGTTCTTCCTTCGCTGTTTACTGAACTGCAGCGAGTGACCGCTTACCTTGCCATGAAAACACCTCCTCCGCCTAGGAACAAAATGCTTTACTGTTGTGATGCACAAGTGACGGCATTTAGCGCAGCAATACACCTAACCCTTTCATTGCTTTAGGGATCTGAAACACATAGCAATGCAACACTTTCTAATGCCCATGGGAGAGAAGGCATGTGTCAGTTTCTTATAAAAGATGATTACTATACTTGGGTAACTGGAAGCCACTTTCTCCTAAAAGCTTTTTATTTATTCTCCTTTCCTATGTCTTCCGGTCTCTTTTATTTCTCTCTTTCTAATTTTGCTTTCCCTCCTCCCCCTCAATCACTCTCACCTCTCTCTCTCCCTCTCTCTCTCTGCTGTTCCCCTCCTACTCACATATTTTTCTCTCTCGTTCTCTTTCCCTCCTTCCATCTCCCTCTCATTCCTCTATAAGGCACCCAGCATATCTCAAAGGTATGTCTTACTTCAGAAGGCTTTGTAT
This sequence comes from Pipa parva, assembly GCA_019650415.1. Classification (NCBI taxonomy): domain Eukaryota; kingdom Metazoa; phylum Chordata; class Amphibia; order Anura; family Pipidae; genus Pipa; species Pipa parva. The sequence goes on from WMED01003340.1 coordinate 2,092, forward strand.
TTGGGTTCATGCTTGTGTTTTATTCCCAAACTGTCTCTTACCCCTGTGTGCCTGTCTTTTTCTGTCTCTTTCCAAATAGCAAGAAAAGGCAATCACTTTTTTTTGCAAGGCGTTGCATAGGTAACAATGCTGCGCAGGTTGTGCGATGCTCTGCAGGTTTGCCCATGATCTGTAAGGGAGCTTATGTGTTCTGTATGGTGAAACTCCACATAGCATGGAAATGTCCTAAAGGCTCTGTGGTGTTCTAAATGATTTATTTTATACCTCCAAGACTGCAGATTGTTGTAAAAATGCCCTATAGAAATGGCAATTGTGTGGTACTAGGTGTTTTATATTTATAGGACTGACAGAATATATATATAGGACTGACTACAGTAATACTAAGAGGTTTGGGGGGATTTTTGCATTGTTTTAAGATAGAGAAAATTAGGATTTTGGGTAAAATGAGAGGAGGGGAGTCCAGGCTACAATGTCCAGTCCAGGGAGATCCAAAGTGCATTAGTATAGTAATAAATATAGCTGTCCCACCAAGACTGGACATCCCTACTCTATACTGTGCTGCGTGTTTCACAGGGATCTATCTGAAGGTGAGGCTGTATAGTGATAAAGAGTGGCGTCTCCGGGGTAATGTATTGCTGTGCTGCAAACTGAGAGACACTATCTGGTACAAGATTATAGCAAAAACACACATCCAGCAACAGAGATTTGCACTTCTATTTGTACACAAGAGGCAGAGGGACCTTAGAATCTAGGCCGACTGGGATTATGTAACCTGCGCAGGTGGCTTGTAAACTAGGCTAAAGCTGATTATAATATAACAGACCTTACTGTTAGGAAACAGAAATGGACAAGAGAAACAGAAAAACTGATAGCAAATGGCAAGGGAGTTAATAAAGCCTTGGGCAAAACATGGGGATAGTGAGTGGAGTGCGCCCAGAGAGTGGGACAGTAATAGGAGTGCATGCAGAGAGAGGAGACGTAATAGGAGTGCATCCAGAGAGTAGGGCAGTAATAGGAGTGCACCCAGAGAGAGGAGAAGTGATAGGAGTGCACCCAAAGAGAGGAGAAGTTATAGGAGTGCACCCAGAGAGAGGAATAGTAATAGGAGTGCACCCAGAGAGAGGAATAGTAATAGGAGTGCACCCAGAGATAGGAGAAGTAATAGGAGTGTACCCAGAGAGAAGGGCATTAACAGGAGTGCACCTAGATAGAGGGAACAGGAGAGTGCATCCAGAGGAAAGAACAGTGACAGCACTGTGCATAGTGGAAGTAACAGTAGTGTACCTAGAAGGAGGGGCAATAATAGGAATGTGCCCAGAGGGAGGGCATTATAAGTGTAGTGCATCTAGAGGGAGCAGCAAAAATAGGACTGGATCCAGTGGGAGGGGCAAAATTAGGATTGCATCCAGAGGAAGGGACTATGTTAGGAGTGTATCCAGGAGGAGTAATAGAAATACATCCAGTGGGAGGGGCAATAATACAAACATACCAGGGGTACTTTGAAGGAGTGCACCCAGTGGAAGGGTGTGGCAATAATAGGAATGAAACCAAAGGAAGGAAACAGTAAGAGGTATGCACCCTGAGGGAGGGAACAGTGAAAGGAGTGCACCTAATATTATTTATGAAGGGCGAAACGATCGTCCGAAGTTAAATTTCGATTGCGTGATCGGAAATCGTAAAAATTCTGCACGTGCGGAAAAATTCCGCTTTTAATAAATTTCGCCCTAGGAATATACAATAGGGAAGGGAATATTGAGAGAAGTGCACTTAGAGGGAGGGGCAAAATGGGAGTGCTTCCAGAGGGAGGGGCAATAATAGGAATGTACTCAGAGGGGTAGAAGTGGAAAAAGACAAAGGGAGCAGTGAATCCAGGGAAAGGAATAAGTAAAGAATGGATCTGTAGAGTAGAGTCACTTACAGGAATGTATTTGGAGGGGGCAGGACTGGTGAGAGAAGAGTATCTGGAGACGCTGGGACTGGCAAGAGAGCGTATGCAGAAAAAGAATGTTGCACTGAGAGCGCAAAAATGGGGAGCGACAACAGTCAGGGAGACCTGTAAAATATACAATAATTTAGATAATAAATTAATATGAACAAAATGTACATGTTCCACAATGGGCTGGTATAATACCCTTTGTATATCACTTCTGGGTTTCCATGGGTACAGCTATTTCTCCAGTACAACTACTTCAGGTGCTAAACAATGGACAACATGTCGCATCTCTAGATAAGGCCATGGTTACACTAGCTGTTTCTTAGCTGAGTTGTTCATTTCCCCTTATTGAAGCTCATTACTGTCTATGGTACAAAACACAATAGCCTGTGTGGATTGTCTCATAGGAAACAATGCATACTATTTTTCCAGCTCAGCTAAAAAAGCAGCTAGTGTGACCCAAGCCTAAAGCAGACAGTGGGATAACAGTATTGTGATGTCACAGTAGATGTTTGGTTATGGGGGTGATGGATGTGGTCAGCACTTTCCCGGAGCACAGTTTTCATGGAGCTGCCTTGCATCTTCTGCACACTACTGCTTAGCAGGGAAAGTCAGGAAGACTGGCTTGTATAAAGGATTAGATGGGACTTATAGCACCTCTCTTCTGCTATAGCACGGGAGCAGTTAAACAAAATGGTTACAATTTTTCTGTAAATTGTTTAAAAAAAATAAAAATAATCAGTGTTTCATACTACTCAGATTTGTTCTCATTTTTTTATATAGTTATTCTAACCCCTTTAAGTATGTAAATCTGTTAGTTTTTGTTAGGGTATCCCAGCAGTAGCCTTTGTCCATGGCTACTAATATCCATTTACTCGGAGTTAGGGAAGGATGTACTTGGAGAGGTTCATTCTGGGAGAGTACTACAAATCTTGACTGGCGAAGGGTTGATGAACAGTTATATTTACTTTTACCTGATAACCCTGTCCAACAAAAGACTCACACACCACTCTTTGGGTTGAAAAGGCCACAGCATTTATTAACCACTTACCATACACATAATGGTATTTTAACCACAACTTTTGATGGTCCTAGAAGTTCAGTTAAAATCCGAAAGCCAACACCACCTATCAGCCGCATTCCACCAGCTCGATAGTATGCCAAACCACCCAGCAGGGACCCCGTGCCCTGTGTTAGCACTTCCATACTTATAATTTAATATCCCCTAACTCCTTAGGGTATGTTCCATATCGCTCTGATAGCGACCCCCTTTCTCAGGACCACCGCCCCAAATGCTGTGACAACTATCTACACGCCTAATATTAGGGAGGGAGGGTGGGGGACCACTCCTTCACTGTCTCCCTCTCTCTGGTGTCCTTGCCTGTCTTCTATTTGCTTTACCCACAACCCCTTTACCTTCCTCTTTCCTGTTCCCATCCCCTCCCAGTCATATCCACCCTTCCCTAGTAGCTTCGGGCTCCCTAGATTGTTACATAACATTTACTGTTGCTTTAAAATGACCGTGCTATTTTAATCTATTTTTACTTTCCAGGACCCCCTCTGTGTGACGCTAATATCCCACTCTCACTGTATGTGCCCCAAATAAAATGTTTTGTAAGTCTTTCAGTGTGTTTTGTTTGGTGTACCTGTTTCCTTGGTATTATTTCTGTCCATGTACTGTTACTGGGTAAGTGTGCATAAAGATGGAGCAAGGTTTATTGGTACTTTTGGAGAATACAGAATTTACGTTTGACATTTATTTTAGTCTGGCTGTGTGTCAAATGCTTCAGTAAAGTCTGCTTCATCTGTATGTATTTACTTCTCTCATGTCTGTACATCTGTGATAATCTGTACTGATAATGAAAAACTATCCACCTAGGAAAAATGCTAGTATTAGACTGAAAAATCTGTAACAATGTGACCCTCTATCGTGCAGTGATTAGGGTTGGACTGGCACACTGTAAGTCCATAGGATCCTCCGGTGGACCCCAGTAGCTGTGCGCCCATTGGGCCTTGGTCAAAGTGGATCCCAGGCCCTGAATGGGCCCTTCAAGCAAGCCCTGGGGCCCCAATCATACCCTTACACCAGGTCCTGGGGCCCCAAGTGGGCCCCCATCTAGCCATCCAGACCTTTTCCTCCCTCTCCAGACTTGTGCATGACATCACACTTGGGAGATGATTTTGTGTCACAGTGGAGGTAGGGATACAAATTACAGGCAAATTAGGTTTCTTGGGGACTGAACAGTATGGGGTTTGTGTGAAATGGGGAGGACTTTGGGAGGAAGGAACTGGGTTATGGAACGGATGGGTGGAGCTACGTGCAGCAGACCAATGTTGGAGAACTTGAGGGTTTCCCCGGAGACCTAGTATTATCTGTGCAAACCCGGAGTCTCTGGGTGAAACTTGGCAAGTTCCCAGGTGTTGTTGCATTTATTTTCATTGTGATTATGATAGTCTTGGTGTATCTTAAAGTTGTGTATCACTTTTTTCTAAATGTAGATATAGTATAGGACTTACTGTGCTGAATAAAAAAGGGAGCTTCCATTTTATTCAAAAGGTGTTGCATTGGCTGATGGTTTGGATAGTTTAATACAAGTAGTACTACAACCTCACTAATTTGACTGCAGACAGAACATTGTTTTGTAACTTTGAACAAATCACACCGACAAAGAAAATCCATGATTTTAGTCACTGAGAACAGCCCTACAGCATATCTTTCTATTACAAACTTGTAAATACAGGTTCTTTACAGAGATACTGATGCGCCCAAATAAAAATGCAGATCTTAGAAAGTAGTCCTGATTAGTGATCCATTCAGGTGCTTATTGCAGACTACATTGGTTTTTATGCAGCCGCGCACCATGCATCTGTGCTGATGGCTAAATAGCACTGCAGCAATTTCATTTAATATGATTCGGGTCAAAAAGTAAGTGGAATCTTGGCAGGTATGCACTATTAGTGTTACCAAGCATTGCCTTTAATTTTCATAATTATAATACACATTTGCTGCACAAGGTGCTGTGAATAAGGGGTGTAGTGACCTGGGTTTTATTTATGTGTTGCTGTGATAAATTGCTATGCACCATGCATTTTGTATAGGTTAATATTTGCTTACATACATCTTTTGTTATTTTTGTCAGGGTCACTAAACTTTAAATACTATAAATTACTAAATACAAAGGATTATACTTACAGATTATAAATGGCATCACCCCTTTAAATTTGCCCACTAATCAAAACCTTAGTTTTGCAGGGTATTATTTTATTTTAATACCTTCAGACCTCTTCTTTATTGAGCAAAAATGGTAAAAACCTGGGATTCCATTTCCCAGAATGCAAAGGGTAGAAGTCCCACTTCCTTTGACAGTTTAAAAAGCTGTCAGATCAGACCTACTGCACAGGATGGAGATCGTATATGGTTTTTTGGGGGGGCTAAAAGAGCCACTGACAAAAATTACCAAAAAACATGAATTATAGGTGGCTTTCAAAGATATACTAGAAAGAATTATGTCCTTTTCTGGATATTTCTTTGATGTAAATCATATGGTTTCTACGTGCCTCCACCAGCTGCACAACTCTAATAATTAAAAATAATGAAGCAGTATGAACAACGTTGTTTAACTACAATGTAATTTAATCACCTTTCAAATGACTTTATTTAGGCCTACTGCTTTACTTCCATTGACTTTTGATAAAGAGTGACCTAACCCAAAACATGTCATGACTCAACTGGATTAAATCACATTGTAGTTAAACTACATTGTTGTCCATGTCACTGCTTCATTCTTTTTTAGCTTTCAAAGATCTTTCAAATAGTGAACAAACCAACAGGTGTCAGTATCATCTTAAAGTGCCTCTACAATCCTCTTCTCGTGAAGTTCCCATAGTTCCCTATACTATGTGATTATAAAATGATTATGCTAGTCTACTGTAGTGGTGCTTCCAGATGCATGGGGACTTGCTCATTTAGTCAAACAGACAGAATTTATACTAATTCGTAAGAAGACATGCATAATGGCACCATCCTACTCATAACAGATGAATGGAGGTATACCACTTCACATTGCTTTCTCGGGTTACTATTTACACACATACAATATTAATATAAAAAGAGCAATGCCAGACCTCTTCATAAATATACATTCTTTCATTATTTGTAAATAGGCTGATACAATTATTGTAGAGATACTTGGAACTTACAGCAATCTAATATATTGTTAAGCAATAAGCTTTAAGAACAACGTACTTGTTAATCGTCTATACAGATGTCTGGCAAAGTACTGTAACTATGTGTAATGGGTTGGCATAATTACTTCACTTCTAAGATGGAGTCTGCTGCTTTAACTGTATCTTTGAAGGATAGAATGAATACAGGAAGGCCACAAGAACAATGAGCCGATGGGAGTCATGAGGATTCAAGACTTGGCCTCCTTCTCAGAGAATGTCCTTGAGAATCATACAGTATTGCTATTTGATTTTCCTGATTATAGACATCCAGCAATAGCCTGATAATGTGGATACAACTTTAGAACATTAAGTAGAAAAAGACTGTTCTTTTTGCTGTATGGAATGGATCTGAGAACAAAACTATCTTTTTTAAACAGGGATGCCTCCAGTCACATTTACCTTGAGACTTAAGTATTTAGACATATTTTCCTTTCAATGTGCAGAATTGAGAGGAACAGCCAAAGAGTACCAAAGGTAGTAAAGAATGGCAAAACCAATATTATTTTTAATTTATACCATTGTCTTGGGTCCTAGGCCTCCAAGTTCCCTGGTAGCGTAATAACACTCACATCTGCACATCTGACTTTCAGGACTTTTTCTTATAGATGCCTGGTGCCTTTGGTTTGTTGCTATATTAACTGGTGCATGTTCCATGTGACTTGGCATTACTGCTTCTATTCAGAAAAATCGATTTCTGTTTTCTGTTACCCAAACTGGCTACTGACTATCATACCTGACATGCTTCTCAATGTTTTTCCATATACCGATCCCTGTTACCTTAACTACAAACCAGGTCTTGTTATCCTCGCTCTTGACATATCTCCAATGTACCTTTCCATGTACTGATCCAGACCAGTACTGATCCAGAGTGTCTTTCTTGACCGCTTAGTTAGTACATCAGTTACAATCCTGGCCAGCTTCCCTGGCCACATGCTTTATCAAACTCCAATTCTGTCCACTTGAATGGGTCATTAAATACCAATATACAAAGCGGCTGAAAATCTCCCTCTTAAAAGTGCATAGTTGAATGTCAGTATGGGTAGGACTTTCCATCCTCCCTTTAAAGGCTTATTAGACTTATAAGGCATGATTTTATAACAGATGTTTATCTATTTCTCCTTGTACAACTTATTTTTACATAAAATCCAGTATTGCTAAATCCTTCACATCCTTCCAGAACTGTGTCCTGATCCTTAAACTGGCAATTAGATATCTCTTTGGATTAGTCACTCATACTACAAATGCATCTATGAAGTAAAATCACCAGCCTGCTTCTCATGAATGCCAAGTAGCAGAACCGCACTCTTTAATTTCAAAGACACTGATTGCATCACCATGCTCATGATACACACTTAGTGACAGCACTATATTCTCTGACACGTATCCTGGGCTACTGCAAGATTTCATGCTGTTCTTCCATATGCCACAGTGACAGTGCCAACATCTGTTCCTTGTCTTTTTCATATCTGCACGTGCTACAGTCTCTATTCTACCTCACCCTGGCACCACAGCTAAGAAGTCAGAGCAGATGATCAGCAGAACAAATCCGTGTTGAATTTCCTTGTTGCCTTGCAGGATCAGAATCTTTTTCTTTCACACACTGACACTGTGATAACTGGAATGCGTGCAACAATATGATGTAGCTAACAATGCCCAATGTACTGACAACCTTGTACAACTCAGCTCTTAACAATTTAAAGGACCAGTAACACACACACACACACACAAAAATCAACATTCCCATTTGGATTAGCATGATAGTTATTCAAACACAGCACCTGTAAAAATGTTATCTTTAGAGTTACATTCATGAATTTCTTCTTTTGTGCTTTACATAAAGCCTATACAAGGGGTCTGCAACCTTTTAGGCTGAGAGAGCCATATGGTGCATCTCTGCTCAGCCCTTTTGAATCCAGAGCCGCTGATGTCATATGTGACGTCACATACTGTAGGTGACGTCAGCGGCTCCGGATTGGCTAGCAACCTGGAAGCGCGGTGACGTCAGCGACTCTGGATTGGCTAGCAACCCAGAAGTGCTGAGAGAGCTTTATCTCTACAGTGCTTGCCGGCGTTTAGCCAGCAGACTGTAACAAGCGGTGTATGTGAGCATCGCTCATTACAGTCAAAGAGCCAGATGTAAGCCACATCTGGCTCGAGAGCCATAGGTTGCTGACCCCTGGCCTATATAATGTGTCCAGAAGCCCATTTTTAAAGCTAAATATCATACTTCCTATACACGATATAAAATGTTTGGAAGCACAGATTGAATATACGGAAACTCTAAATGCATTTGAGGCATTTTCAGTTTTTGGTGTTCCTGTTCTTTGCCTTTTATTTCAGTATGTTATGGATAGTGGTAATCTAAGATAGACAGAAAATATTCTTTGTTTTTTAATTCTGTGTTTTTGAATTATTTGACCCAGTCAGGAGCGCTACGGTGAGGGGCCCTCTTGCCGATCCTGCATTGAGAGTGACTAGTTAAGACACTGAACTGATCCTCAGTAAAATGAAATGTAATCAGAGCCTTGATTTGTTCCACCTGCCATTTCTTTCCTTTAGCTTTTGGTTGGGTCGTGCACTATTTTGTATTGTACGGAGTGCTTTGTTGCTAAGATAAGAGACCCTGACGCAAGAAAAGCATTTACATTTTAACAAGACGTTTTTGAACCAAATTTTAAAAAGTTTAAAATAAAAACTGCAAAAAAATAAAAATAAAAAATGAAAACCAATTGCAAATTGTCTTAGAACGCCACTATCTACAACATACTAAAAATCATTCTAAACGAGCCTTTATTAGCACCAGCCTCTCCTCTTGTGGTATAAATAAAGAATTCAGACCAATGCAGCTCCACTTTGTTATGATCTCCCCAGTCATTATTAGTTACCTGAACCCACCCACTCGCTTCACTTATATTCTTCACCCCCTGCATTCTTGCTTGAATACTGGTTTCTTCACTGGGTAGAGTGTTTGTATCTTATGGTGGAAGAACTATTTCTCTGTGACCATAGCTGCTTTTAGGATGGGTGGACCCAGTAGCACCATCTGCATTCCCTTTACCCCATTGGCTTCTGCCTATACATGTTACAGATACATTGTTGTCTAGTCTTTTAAAGGTTCTGTTCAACCTTCTACAGATAATGGATCCCCCGCTTTCTGCCCCTCATGGAATCCAGATCAGTGACATCACATGTGACTCATTCCGTGTCAGCTGGGAGATTCCACCTTATGACATGCACAGGATTACTCATTACTTCATAGACCTGAACAAGAAAGGAGGACAAAAAGAGAACAAGTTCAAGCACAGGGTGAGCCACTTCTTGCTTAGATCTCTACACCCGCTTTTCATATCATTTAAACAGATGTTAAACTAGGCTCTTACAGTATCATTTTTTGTAGGTATCTGGCAGAATACTGAATCTCCATGAATTGTGAAAGATGCAATGAACCATACATACTCTTAGTCAATGTCCTTGTATAGGGAACTGTCATGTCTAATATCATATATAAAAACAAAATTTCCTTAGAGATACAAGTAGCCATCAGTGCATTGTCATGCTGGGAGAATTGCATGTGGATAAATGAGCTTCATTGTTGATTATCAATCTGTTGGTGGGTCTCTTTTATACTAAGGATGTTCCAACAAAACTGGTGGCAAAAGCAGTGGCTCTACCCATGATGGTCCGTGGTCATTGGTTCCTGAGCCCACGCACTGAGTACACATTGGCTGTTCAGACTGCAGTGAAGCGTACGGATGGCGAATACACGGTATCTGGCTGGAGCGAAACACACAGCTTCTGCACAGGGGGTGAGGCTTACTATACATATCTATACTAAAATGTACAATCATGTAGAACAGTACTTCTCAAATTTTATTCACCTGAATCTTATGGTAAACTCTCCAAACTCATCTACTGAATACTATATACACTATACAGCTGTGGTTATATACGCTATACAGCTGTGGTTATATACGCTATACAGCTGTGGTTATATACGCTATACATTGCCACCTCGTAATAAAACACATTTAGCAGTCACACATCCCCCACCCATTATTATAACAACAGCTTACAGGCATTATCACAGCCAAGTTACACCACTAGTTAAATGGCAGTGGTAGCCCCAGAACTGGGCAACAGTCACACAGCTCTAACCCATTATTATAACAACAGCTTACACACATCATCATAGCCAAGTTACACCACTAGTTAAATGGCAGTGGTAGCCCCAGAACTGGGCAACAGTCACTCATCTCCCACCCATTATTATAACAACAGCTTACACACATCATCATAGCCAAGTTACACCACTAGTTAAATGGCAGTGGTAGCCCCAGAACTGGTTCTACTTACTACTGGGAATCCTGAAAAAAAATATTATTAGCCTTCCTTACATTAGCCCCAAAAATAATTACTGCACAGTTAAAAGGTTTCTGCAATGTATGTCAACAGAATATTACTTAACCACTTAACCAAAGAATGAAATGATTTTTGTATGTATGTATGTATAATTTTATTTATAAACCTCCACAAATTCTATTTCTATTTCTATACTATTAAATTTAAATTCTATTAAATATTTAAATTACTATTCAAAACAAAATCTTGACAGCTGGAGAAGGTTCCCTTTGGGCTTCACCTTGTGCCTTACAAGTAAAATGTCGGTGGGGAAACAATCTGTCTCATTGTGTTTATTGTCTGTGATATTCTGAACTATTTTCATTGCTTCATTTCAGACTGTTCTATATATAAATGATAGCAAACCTTCTGAAACATAAACGCCTGGAGTTGTTAAACTATGCAATTTACAATTAGGTTGATACTTCCCCTACAGATTATGCAATAGAACAGGTGAGACAGCTACAGGTCAAAGCCGAGGGCATTGCAGGACGTATGTTACCTTTCCAGGTTTTCTACAGGAACCAGAACCCTGAATACTTCCAGTATGTCAGGTGGGTGAGAGACAATAATTACATATTCTGCTTATTATAGCACCTACAGTATATATATAGCCCAACTGTTTATACAGCAAATTTACAAAAATACAAATACAAAAATACTGTGGCTTCTTATTTTGAGGAAAGATGGTAATGATGGTTTTATTACTTGCAGTGTGGCAAAATTTTCAGTTAAATTGAATTGGGCCCTAGGCTTAAAACAACTGTAAACTTTTTAAATGAACGATATGATCATACAGACAGCAATAGACCACAGCGCCACCAGTAATACTGTATATATCTGCGGTAAGTAAAAGGTTGATGTTTGAAATGAGGTAACTTTAGAAACATGTCAAGCACAGTGCAGAAATGATATAATATTAGTTTCTTTCTCCTCATTTTTTCACTTAAACACATAAGAGGAGTTACCATGCTGTATGCAAGTATCCAAGGGGACAGCAGCTCTTCTCCAATATTTTTTTTAATGTTAAAATCAGTGATTTATCATACTGTTTACTGAAACTAGGCTAGGCCTAATAAATCTACAGATAAAACAATAGCAAATGCAGCTTAATAGTCACTGATGATACTGTTGCTGTTGCTGCTCTTGAAGAATATTCTGGCCTTGGTTAAAGCAGGTATATAAACATCTCTTGGATATTTAAAAGCAAAGCAGAAAGGGGGAAATGTTCTAGAAATAAAACCATTACATTTTTGTATATTTTTTTTTCAATTTCCAATGTAGGGAAAAGTGGGGAGGCATAATGCTTCCTACTCTTAAAGACCAGAGCGGGAGCCATGGATCACCAATCAGTGGGACCCTCCATGGAGTCTTTTTCAGTTGCAACACAGAATTTAACACTGGGCAGCCTCCAAACGACTCACCCTATGGGAGATGGAGGCTGACTGTTCCTGCTGTCCATCTGTTCCATGAGGGTACAAACTTGTACTTTGCAGATTTCTACTGCATGTATACTGCATATCATTATGCTGTCCTGGTAATATCACCTCAAGGTTCTCAAGGAGATGTGTTCTGCAGAGAGCGTCTACCACTGCTGGATCCACAGGAAAACCCCTTTCTGTGCCGAGGAGAGAAGGGAGGGTACCGGCATGCTCAAGATCTCATCCTAGAGGTGTTTTACACAGACCCAGTTCCACTTGGGCTGGGACAGTTAAGTGAGATTAAAGGTCATCAGCTGATGAGTCTCTCTACTGCAAATGCCAAGAAGGACCCCAGTTGTAAGGTTTGCAATATTAGTGGAGGGCGCTAGGTGGTAATACTTTAGCTAAGCTAGGGGAAGGCAAATATGCTAGGACAGGATGGGGGAATTTCAAAAGAGAAAGTGAATGAAAGACAAGGCAGTGTGACCATTTTAAATGGGGGCAAGGCAGGGTTGTTGGTGTAGTTAAGGCAACTGTATAAATTAAGAATATGTAAATAGAATGTGTAGATAAGGTGAGAAAGTAGACTTAACCTCAGCATCAGCGTGTCTTAGAAGGCAAGGAGGAAAATGCATTACAATTAAATGTACAGTATGTACTAAAACTTTAATTCTAGGGGAATATTTATAAAGCTTTCCATCAATTTTTATATGATTGAAAACAACTTTCTGATGTAAAAAAACCCATCAAAAAGTGACTTTCAACATGGCGATAAAAGCTTTCTTAAATAGGCGGCGCCAGCACAATAAAAATTAAAAAAAACAACATTTCTCCAGCATTAAGTGGTTGAAAAACACTTTTCTTCCTTTTATAAATATCCCCATAAATAGACTTTGTGTGTTAAATAGCATGCGAAGGCCTAGTAAAGCTTTGCAGTTTGGAGCCTGTGGCTTTTTACTTTGCGATGTCATTGCTCAGCTTGTAATCTTATTAGTAAATTCATGTCTGTCGTCCCCAAGGCCAACACAGCAGCTTCCACAAATGTCCTCCCGTACACACCGCTCGCATTTACTTTATGCACTCGTGACATTGTCCATGTTTAGCAAAAGAAAAAAAAAAGATTTATGTTGAGAGGAAGGATGGAATTCCTTTAGGGACCTGTGGCGAGAGAGGAATTAGCAAATCTTACTAACCCTGCAGCAGGATACAAAGGGGAACACAGTCTAAGCAAAGAAAGAGAAAAGGAAGAGAAAAATGTACTAAATAGCTCAAAATTGCTTGTAAGAGCCACTGACTTCCTCATTAAAGAAATGAGCAAAACCTTAGACCTTTTAGAATCTAGCTGAAGAAAGAAATCATTTATACGAAACCTGAGCATTGGACGAACCGCGGGCCGCATTCAGCCAACTATCTCTTACTGGCCCACATGAGACCCCCTGAGGACCAAGGAGAACAGCGGCAATGGATGCAGTGTTCACGCCCCCGATCCTTGTAAGCCGATAAGAGCAATCCGCACACAGGACAGGTAGCACACATATTTGAGTTCCCAGGTAGGATGCATGATGCTCCAGAAGTGACAGGGAGAGGGAGTTTCCTACGAAAACGGGGGACGTGGCCAATTGCCGTAGGTGCCGGGCGCATGTACTCTGGCTCTCTAAAACCATACCAATTTCATATGTGGCTCCAAGGGCAAATGAATTGCCCACCCCTGATTTATACGCTATAACATGCAAAAGCATACTGTGTATTTAAAGAACACATTTGTACTTCAAGTGACCCTTACAAAGTGGGAAGACATACAGGAGAATTCATTGGCAGGGCAAACTTTACTGAGATACAGTAACCTATAGCAACCAATAAGAAGTTGGTTGCTTGCTTCCTTATACCAGTGAATGCTAACAGTTGATTGGTTGCTATGGATAATTAGATCTACAAAGATTGCTTCTGTTGATGAATTCCCCTGATAGTGATTTGATAATATGTGGTGAGATGAATGAAGTTCTAGGCAGTATATTAGTAACATTGTTCATCAACCCGTAACTCTGAGGATTATTCACAAAGGCATAAATTAAATTATATTATTCCCTAATCCAGATTGAGAAACTCTAACATGTGCCCATGTCCAACTGTCTGGTAATCTTGTTTCTATGAAAACTATAGCTTTATTTAAAAAAAAACTTGCTGCCATTTTCAGCCAATTAATTATATGGATGTTGTCCTATAAAACCCAATATCTGAGAATGATGTTAAACAGATACCAGCCATGTCATTTTAATGTAAACCCCACCTGTGTGGGTTAAACTTCTCCCATTTTCACGCCTCTCTAAATGCAAATGCAGGTCCCTACAAAACATCAATATGCAATCTTTAGCATCTGATGTACTAATGTGTATTATTAAATTTCCATGTTTTCATGATTCAAACTAACACGGATTTTGAAGCGCTTTTAAACAAAACCAATCTTTCTGTAAGGTATCAGTACTTTTTATAGCAAAACACACTGCTGGAATTTATATAGTATGAGTTCTTATTCGAAAACCCTTACCCAAGAACACATTAAAGTGCACCTGTCTCCTCAAAACTCTAATACTAATCTAGGTTGTACTAATGAAATAAACATTTTGTAAATATATATGTGTATATATATATATATATATATATATATATATATATTTACCAATCAGCCAATCAGAAGATAGCTTTCTCATTTTTATCTACCTTGTACCTGTGAATGCTAACAGCTGATTGGTTGCTATGAGTTCATAGACCTCTGGAAAGATTGTCCCTGTTAATGAATTCCCCTGTGAGTGACTTTTGCTTGTTATTTTTAACTTACGCAATTGCCACACAGTATCAGAATGGAGTTGTAGGTACTCACCCAAGGTTAACTTTACTTACCGTGCAGTGCTTTGCATATGGATTGTTATAGCACATGGGTTTAAGACACCATAGTTGTTGGTAATAAATCCCCGAGTTGGGTTGGAAGAGGCAGAGAAGCACCAAAAGGAGTTGTCTGTACATAAAAACTTAATGATTTGTTCTGCTTGTATGAAATAAATAACATCTCACTTCTGTCTAGTGAAATATATATAAAAAAACACAATGTATTAAATCACAACCATTAACATAGTGAAAGTGTATTGAGGGGTGACGTGTTGACTACATATTGAGGTACACTGCCCCTATCTCATTCTCCTTGATCCTTTGAAATGTAATTTCATTGCTTTGTAATGACTTCTGGAGGCTTATAGTACTCGTAAAGACTTCTCTTACAGGGTGTAGAACACAGAGGTGCAGTCATATGTATGCCACAGGTAAATGGGTTGGTTGGTTGAATGTTGGAGGAATAGCTCCTACTGTAGGCCTGTTTCCTGGGTCTTATGGAAATGTAGCAAAAACTACCAAGTAGGGTATACTGTATATACCTATGAAAGAAAAACACTTGCATTCACAGTGTAAAAACTTTCTACTGTTGTTTAGAAGGATATCCACAGTCACTACAGAGTTCCATGATCATACAACCCAAGGAGGTAGCCTCAGTCCCAACAAACCCTTCTTCCTCTATTTTATTCCTCACATCTTAGTCACCTACAAATATTTTTTTCTTTCTCCCTTTGATTTTAAAGGCTATTGCAACTTTGAGAAGGGCAGAACCATAATGGTTTGTAAAGAAAATCATAAGGCGGCCAGTTCCCAATCTCTAATTCTAAGTTTGTTTTATGTGTTGTCTTCTGAATGATCAGTGATATGGAGGAGGTACAAGATATGATTGCTCCTGGATGGGAGGAATATTCCAAAGAGGAGATAGGATAGAATAATGCAGAGAGATACAAGTAATGGTTGTATTTGTCATTCACAAAATAAACATTCTGATGGTAGACCACATCATAGTCTATAAGTCGATATTTTGGTTTATAGGTAAAATTGGACTTTTGCATATGTCACTACCAGTCCACAGTAGTCTACCCCCAACCTAGCATCCTCAATGGTAAAGGTTGACTGAAGAACATAGAACTGAAAGCACTTTCTCACACAGAGTCATTAAGATAGGTCCCATTGTTTTATCTTGTAAATTCTATTTACATAATGTTTATTGAAACAAATCGGATGTACATAGTGGCTTTACCTCAACTCTTTCCTAGCTGAATGTCCATGCACAGCCTCTATGCAACACTCTGGAGAACTACCTTCTTACAGACTCCTTGCTGATCTCTGATCACTGTGCTTAAGTTCTGTCCAGGACAAGGTAAATTTGGCCTCAGGTCTGGCCTCTTGATGGCATACATTTCACATTGCTTGCTTTTAACTAAGATAAACCCCTTTACACATAAACACTAATTTCCAATTTTGGCAAATAGTTCCAGTCTCACAACAAGACTGACTTAGTTTTAAAAGGGGAAAGAATAAGAACATGAAGAAAATCTTAAAAGTTAAAATAAAACTATTTGCGAAAAGCCTTCATTCCACAACCATCACAACTTAGATTTTGTGTACACTGATGGATACCCCTTATATTGTGTTATTTAAGTATTATACAACAATCTGCAGGCTCTCTGATGGGCCGAAATCGTGTGCCTCTTGAAGGTGATAAAACGCTGCTTACACCAACTGCATCTGTGGTCATGTTTTCAGCAAAGAGAACCCCTATTTTGAAAGATTATTGTTTTGCCTATAATTTAAAAATGTATTCAAGCCAGTTGTAAAGTTTTACATACACTGTTCTGTGGCTTTGTGTTTCTGATGCTGTATTGTACAGAATGTTGTTATTGTCTATCTTAACATCTTATATTTGTGTTATTGCTTTCAAATAATAAATAGTAAATATAAGAGAAAATCGCCAGAATTTGATATGCGTCTAACTACATTTTTGTTTATTTTTTGAATGGAATGCCAACTGGGTGAACCAAATGTCTTCAGTACTCAATAGAACAATCAACAATTAAAAGTAAAAAAACAAACAAACATGATTGTCTAGAAATGGACAAAAACTTGACATTCTGTTTCTTTCAAATGGAACAGGTTTCAGTATCATCATATGCTAGCTGAAGCTTATAACAATACTTTTATTCTGTGCCATTTCAAACCTTCGATAATGCAGTCATATACAGTATGTCCTAGGTGCCAATAATATGACTTTTTCAAAATCCGAAATATGTCATTGTGGTTTCTAAAATAGACGTGTCCTTCATATTCAACTCTTCCTTCTTTGAATGCAGTCTATTTGTTACAGAATGATAAAAAAAAAAAAAAAGTATAATTTTAAATCTGCAATCAGGCCAGTCTTTGGTTTAGCATCAGCTAATGCAGATCTTGTTATGCTTACATTCCAATACATTGTGGTCCAAAGGAATGGAGCCACCTTAATAAATGGAACATGGTGGCTATGAAAGCCATTTTGTGTGTGGCATGTTGCTGTGAGAAAGGGAGCAAATCTGTGAGGGGCAGTGCCCAATATGGCAGCCATTTTGAAAACCACACATGGGATGGGTGTTGCTAATTACAGTTTTTCATTAAATCAGGTATCTCCATACCTTTGGACAACCCTGTATAAAATGCTGAAAAGACTACATGAGGATAGAATGTACAATAGTGACTTAAACTAAAACAGTGCTTTTTTAAAGCACTTCAATAGTGGCAAACAGCTCAACATTTATGTTCGTCATGAGGAATCATGGCTAAGATTATGTCAGCAAGCAAGTCTGATTCACAGGCATAATCAATTAAGGTCACTATGGAGGCAAGTATAGACTCTTTAACCATCAAAGGCCGACATAAAATATCAATCTAGTCTTGAGCAGACAATGCCATCTCTGATATTAGATAATATTATTATGATTAAGTGGTGTGGCTGAAATGCAGTGCATTTACCCTTATTTTTGTTGTTTATTGGTAATTAGCTGTGCATGGCCCTACTATGCGTATATTTAGTGTATGTACTATTTATTGAAAGCTTTTTGACTGTAAAATACTGCTACAGTACAACAAGACCCTGAGAATGCAACGGTTTTGGTGATCAAAACCTATTCAAATGCACACACGTTATTTCTAAAGACAGAAAGAGACATGGAAACAACCAGGCACAGTTTAACAAATAATTATTTTGAATGTTGATGGATTGTAAGGAACACAGGCAATAAAGAAACACTACTGATTCTTCATCTTTTCAATTCGGCTCCTGAGAGAATTCTCCTATTGGCCACACATTGACAGTTATTCTGTACTCTGTTAGAAAGGTACTTCTTCTAAAGTGCTTATTAAAGTCACAGAGACTTAGCTGATCTAAGAGAGAGATTTAAATCAGTGCCCTTTTGGAAATATATTCAAATGAGTTTCTTCACAAGTAAAGGTATTGTCTGGAAATAAAGGTACTTCTCAAACACTAAGAATCACAGTGGTGACCATCTTTAATGAGTCCATATTTTACAACAACATTCCTGGCAGTATTTCATAGTGAGACATAGGAAGAAAGGGGATAAAAATGTGATCTTCTTTGCAACCAATAATGTAAGCATGTCTAAAAAAAATGGAATTTCAGGTAAATGGATAATCAAAATAGGTTTAAAGGGTTATGGGTAAAATTGATGATCTTATCTGGATCATTAAAATGTTAGAAGTAGATTTAAACTCTGGTCTGTAATGCATAGATAAAACAAGTGCTAGAAAGATCTTGGAAATGAAGTCAGTGTGGGTAAACAAATAAGGAATACAATTAGTAAATTACATGAAAGGACCGGTTTAGAAAAAAAAAATAGGTTTGGTTAAAAAAAAAAAAAAAAGGGATGAATTCTGGGTTTATGAACTGGTATAAGTTTACAAAATTGAAATAGGTTTATGTTAAATGCATTTAAAATCAAGTGGCATGTAGTTCCCAGAAAGATATAAAGGAGCCCTGAAGGTCCGACTAGTTTTAAGATTGGGCCAAAAAATAGGATTGTTCCATCTCTGAGCAAAGTCAACAAAGTGCATCAGAGACCTTGGTGGCTCTTCCCCCAGAATTCAAAGCTTCACCGGGTCTCATTAAACTTGCTTTTCATTCATTTTTTTAAATTTCATTTAGGAAGCACATATGTGCTACAAAAAAAAAAAAAGTGGGTCATACAATATGTTGTATTTGACTGTCTGTGAGCCAGCATGGGCTTTATTTCATTTATCTATGTAATTAAAATGTGTGTGAGAAAACATATGGTAAAAAGGCATAGGTAAGTGTTGGCGGCCCTTGCAAATCTCTGTGGCTCATTGTCTGTTCCTTTTTCTATGTAGTCAGGGTCAAGACCTCACAAAAACATTGATGAGTTTGGAGTCCTGCTGTTCAGTAGTCATCCCCACAGACTGATGCTGTCCTGGGAATGAGTTTTTGGGTAACCGTTTGAAGCAGCGTGTCACTTTCGAGCATGTAGTGTATCCTGGAATTTAGTGCTTGTGTAGCGAACATGGAATCCCTTCTTATTTATTGTATCATCGGAGTGGAACTTTATGGTCAAAGAATCACCAGCAGAATACACCTCTTCAGGGGGCTGTGGGTAAAAAAAGTAAAATGTGTATGATATGGCAAGCATTTGACAAGGGAAAATAGATTTAGATATAAATAATCACAGGACTTCCACCAGAAATTGAGGGGGCCTGACATAACAGTGGATTTTCTTTTTACACACTACAGTTATACAGTAAACTGTTTAGTTATATTGTATAATGTCCTTCAGGCAAGGTGCTGGGCTACTCTGTGCACTATACTGGGTGGGCCCACACCACGTACTGTTGGTGGCATTAAGTATTCAGTCCAAAAGTCATTAATATCAATATTAACATTTACCGTATATACTCGTGTATAAATTGAGAAATTTAGGTTAAAAAAGTCATGTAAAATCGTATACTTGACTTATACATGAGTAAATACGGTATTCCTGTCAGACAGCACTTCCCAGCTCCACCCCAGTCAGTTTTGTCACACTGAAGCTTGCTGTGGCAGTGTTGGGCGCCATGTTCGGGAAGAGAGGAATTGTTTTAACTTCTGCCACCGCTTTGAAGTATCATGCCCGGCTCTAACTAACCCTAACCCCAAGTTTTACTCTCGACTTATCCACGGGTCATAGCAAATTTCATAATTGTTGGCCCAAAAACTGACCTCGACTTATACACGAGGTCGACTTATACTCGATATATAGTTGTATTTTTATTTTAGAGGTTATATGTAGTGGTATAAAGATGTGCTCTCATGGGAAATCCAAATAATTATGCTTTATCTTTTTGTGTGTGTCAGATATGATGGTGTGTGTGTGTGTGTGTGTGTGTGTGTGTGTGTCAGA